>CAIGRR010087546.1:0-12195 GCA_903798365.1 Fraxinus sp. 1973-6204 | reverse complement strand
TGTGAATTTTTGGATGCAAAATTACATGGGGTATGATTTTTTTGGACGTAAATTTTTAATTGTAAAATTTCTCCCAACTTTTTTACAAATTCGATTGTGTCCCCCTAACTTTTAACCTCTGCGTCCGCCCCTGACTCCACCTATATATTATAGATGGTCTTGAACTCGACTAAAGGAGGAGGATTTCTATAACTATAATTCTTTTAGCGAATATTACTTTTAAATTTACCTTTTTCTTACAAGTTTATATCTTCATTACACTTCGGTGAGTGAAAGTACAATTCAGTTCAAATTCAAAAAATTATGGCTTGCTCTACTAAGGGATGAGTTTGTAGGGCGAACCGAACCGACTTTTGATGAAGAGGGCCAGCTTGCGTTCGACTCGATTCACATGCACATGAGCGTGAGCTGAAGATCCATTTAACACCCCTACTTCAAAAGGTGTCTTTATAATTTGGTTAGTCGAAAGGGTTTAAAATGTAAAGATTTGGTTGGAATTAAAGGAAGAGTACTAATCTTTGGATATCTACTAATTTGAACGTCTTTAGTGCAGAATCAGGAGTCAGCTTTTTGACTGATCAAATCTCACCTGAAAATGTTGGAACTCAACTGGGCACCACAAATTCTTCATGAGTTTCCACTTCAAAACATTTTTATTGGACATGCCTAAACAACTCAGTGTGGACCAAATTTAATTAATACATATGAAGGGATAATCCAATAAACTAAGAAGCTTTAAGTAGGTATGGCAAAATGGGATGGTTGGTTTCGATAGCCTCTCGTATGTACGTAGGCTCGTTGTAGATTTGAACGTGAGGATTGAGCCGGCTCACAAACTTGTCAATATTGTGGGTCGTCAATGTCTAACCTATCATTTTCTCTTTTTCATCTTTTAGGAATTTAATAATAAACCACAATTGAAAAGTTATGAATATTTTCATCATTGTGGTGCACCACTAAATTTATTCCGTAAATATATAGGGTCAATTGAGCTGGTCTTAATGGGATGATCGAGTAAAACTATTATATCCAATATGACCGTTCATTATGATGGACCACCTTGTGAATTTACTCAAACATGACTGTATCAATCTTGATTTTTAAAAGTGTACATAGGTGTTCCCGGCCAAGGACGCACAACACGTTTTGGCACCACAAACTTCAAATTTGAGTTTTAGATCACATTGATCTTAACGTTTGTCCAGAACATTATTGCTAGATTATAAGAGAAATGAGAACGTGATATGATACGAAGTGACACGATATGTAAAATGATATTTCTAACGAAAGTGACGTGCGAACGTTAGTGAAAGCATTTTATAGAGAAAAAAAAGTATATTTATAATAATATAATCATTCCATATTTAATTTCGAAAAAACTATTTAACATAAACTAATTATTAAATACTCTCTTGCACTGCCACCGGATACAAAATAGCTGCAAGAATGAGCATATACTTTTTTGTATGTAAAATAAAAAACTCTTTAGTTTCAGAATACAACAGAAACAAAGTGTGAAGAGATTTAGGGCAAATAATAAATTAGGATTTCATGTGGGAAAAAATGCACACCTAATATTATTGGTAAAAAAGCCTAATTTCTTGTTAATTCTTTTCAAGGTTAAAATTCCCTATTAAGTTTATTCCTAGTTAAAGTCCACTTTAAAACCAACTGTTGAAACTTTATTTTTAATTGAAAATCTTCATAGTTAATTTGATATTGAAGCATATAAAAGTAAAGAAATTGTTGTAAAATTATAGGACAACAATTGTTGATTATATAGTTTTATCAGGATACTTAGGTAAATCGTAGTTACTCTAGAATAATGTATTTTATTCAACAATTAATCCTTCAGTGCCTGCTAATAATAGAAGTAATTTGGGAGTGGAAACCCTAGCAGAAGGAGAAAAGAAGGAAAATGTGATTGCTGAAACTGATGATGGAAATAATGTTAGTGTGAGCCCGAAAAATTTGGTTACACATGCCAATACTCATACACTTAGCTGCAGCCCCACAAGAGGTATTCCATGATGTTGGACAGGAGGAAATTCTGGAAGAAAACAACAAGTGTAAGAACAATGGCACTGGGAAAATAAATTTGAATACAAAATTTGGGAAGGAAGTTATTCTTGTGGAAACCGGTTCTCCTCTAAGTGGGAACTTTCATCCAGTTAAAAAGGGAGCATTGGCTTCACCGCAGAACATGATACCCACTAGGGAAATGGATACCATTCCTATCGGCAATTCATTTGATGCTTTGGTTGACACTTTAAACTTAGAGGCACCATGGCAGATTGGTGGTGATCAGACTTTAAGACCAGAGAGGGAAGAGATTTATCATTCAGACTCCGACACTCTAGTTATCAAAGCTAATAATCGACGTAATAGGAAACTCTCCATCTCTGACCTGATAGTCAGAGATACCACTCAAAAAATTCTTTAATGAGTGCATTCCTTGTATGGAATGCTAGGGGGGTTGACGATGCTACAACAACCCGTCACCTCAAACTAATTTATAGAAAGTATAATATTGCTTTGTAAAATTCTCATCATTGACTTTGTAAAATTAATTGATAACACTCAACAAGGAGTGCGACTTTGATTTATGTTGTTGAATTGAGATTTGAGCCAATCAACATAATATAAATTATCTATCATTTTCAACTTCTATATTTAAATATTTGAAATATAAAACGTTTTACTTTTTTAGCCCCCGTTTGAGCCGTATTTTTTCTTCACTAAAATGAAAAATATGACCGTTATCCATCACATCAACATTTAAATTCAAATTTTCTATCTCTTGTGTGGACCCCGATAACGGCTATATTTTTCATTCTCATTTTCAAAAAAGGTGGCTCAAACAAGCCCTTAATTTGCATGGTTTCATGGCAAAACATGCCTCACATGGACCGCTTCCGTTTACCGTTTGATCTTATCTTTTATTCGTATAATTATTTAAAGTTAGTCGTTATCCTAAAGATTGAATTTTTAATTAAATAAACAGTCATAAGTGGGTAAGACCCCATGTTATATATGTGAGGAGACATTGAGGGAGGATGACAAAGGGGGTCGTAGGGGTGGTCAGGTGGATGAATGATATGGACGATAGGTAGAGGGAATCTATTCAAGGTTGTGACCCTTCCAGTGAGACTCTAGACCTTTTTGGGTGTTGTTGGAGATCGCATCTCTATGAGAGATCGTATTTTATCAGATTCGCCTCAATGCTCCGTTGGTTTACCATGAAACCTAAAAATTTGTCGGACATGACTCCGAATGGCCAATTAAGTGGATTAAGTTTCATATGGTATTTTCGAAGGATGTGAAACATTTCTTCCAGATGTTTCGAATGATTTTCAACCTGAACGCTTTCAACGAGCATATCATCAATATACACTTCCATGTATTGCCTATATGATCTGCGGACATTTTATTGACTAACCTTTAATATTTTGTCCCTATATTTTTAAATTGAATATCATTAATTACCTTATGTCAATATAAACCTCTGTCAGTAGCAAAGGCAGTATGCTCTTCATTGGGTTTATTACATGGAAATAATCTAATGTATGTGATAATAATCCACAAAAAATATGAGCAAAGCAACGCTGCACGAACAAATATCCTGACTTCCCGAAACCATAGTTCAAGAAATTGCACTGAGATTTGAGTAAGTGATAATAACAAAGTATATAATCAATTTGCATCACTTTTAACTATTGAAAGGTTCACATGAGACCAGCAGCTACATAATATTGTAAAATTGTCTTTAACATTTATACTACGAATTTGAATATTGAAGCAAAAATAATGTCTTTTCATCCCGGGTATGTCGGTAAGGAAACATTAATACTGACAGCCGTACTAATTTCAATGGAGAAACTCCAAACCAATCCAATGTAAATATTTGTTTTATCCGCGTCACCTTCAAGATATGTATATACTTCTTCACAAATCTGCAGGACATATATATAACTTGATGAAAAGGGTTGGTGCAGTAAATTTCTTCACAATATGGAATGGTTCCAATCTCTGCTAAAACCAAGCCAGCCACTCTTTGGGCGTCAATTGATGTTATGGCCATCTTTTGTAAGTAGAACTTCACAACTTTGAACTTCTATTTTTCCTGGGTTTTCTCACAAATACAGCCCGGGAGAGGATTTGCATAAAAATTCTCTTCCAGCTTTGGAAACTCGCCTGGCTCCCTCATATAAGGGCCTCCAACACGGTTTTCATGGAGCTTTTTGACTTTAGAGCTAAATTTCTTCCTTGTGATTTTCCCTTCGTCAAGTTTATCAACTAGTTTTACAAAATTCATCCTGCACTTGAAAGGAAAAGAAAAGAAAAAGATTCTTCAGGTGAGTAGAGTTGTTCTCTATGCCACATTTAAACCTTTTTGATGATGCTTCTTGAAAGAAATAAACTGAAGTTGCTCAATAACATAGCTAAAAGTAGTGGGGTTTGAATGCTACCTGTCTGGATTGATAGTTTTCTTGAAATTCTCGAAACGCCTATGACCTTGTACTGCCTTGGCCATATTGCCATCATAGGTGTACACAAAAACATCACTCTGAAGGGCGACAACATAATCCAAACCAGCCAGCATATTTTGGTGATTCCTAAAAGGATTTAATTCTTCCTTTGTTGAAAGAGTCAAGTGGGAAAAGATATTTGGGAAACTTGCCGTGAGATATTGCATGCTACCATTTCCAAAAGCTTCACCAGCTACCAAGTATATTCTAGTGCTGGATGGGAAGCCCAGGGCTTTGAGCAAGAGGGAAGTCTCCCTAGGGGTCAAAGGGCACCCACCAAGCTGTCTTCGTTCCACTCCATCGATCTCTTTTTCCTTCCAATGGCTGACTTCATATCGCATTGTGTGGAGTTCATCATCTTCTTCTGTTGTCAAATTATGACTGCATCCAGTAAAAGCAAGCATATCCTTCTCATACCTGCAATCATAAACCTAATGAATCAAAACCAATATTGTAGGAAGAATTTGATTAGTACAATGATAGCCAGTCTTTGGAGCATCACTATTATCACATGGAAGGAAAATATTCACATGATATTTATTCAAATCCAAAAAACCCTACACCTCCTTTTATTATCCAGAACACTTTAGACCAATGAATCCAAATGCTTAGTCTCCATCAACACCTTCAGAAAATCTGTTACTTGGACAGAAAGAACCTCAATGAAGAAATGATGAGCGTATTGCAATGAGGAAAGGTGAAGCCCACATATCTGAGGTCCTCTTAGAAAGCCCCAATGCAAGAAACCACGAGACAACATATAGAGCTCCGTGAGATGGCAGAGTTCCAGGGAAGTTGAACGACGGTGGCGAAAATAGGGGAGGAAGAGGGGTTTTCAATAGACTTAAAAAATAAATAAATAAATAATACAACTAAAGAAGTAGCAAAAATAAATAAAATACCCTAGAATATCTTTAAAAGTAAACCCTAATTGGTTCTCTTAAAAAGTATCTAAATGTGGCAAACCTTTCATATAATATCTAATACGATCTCCATCACAAGGTCTTTCTTTTTCTACCCTCGATACAAAACTAAGAATTATGATCTTAAATAATTTGTTAATTCTCTCCAAACGCCTGCTATTATGGAGGCTGTTGCAGTGTTTGAATCAATAAATCATGGGAAATAGGTATGGCCAAGATCACGGTATTAACCTTTTTTTATTCTAGAACAATGTCAGTAAGCAAATGGGAAGACAGTTCACTGTCAAGGGAAAATATTGGACAGCCATATAATTTGAAGTTTGTTTCTGTCCAGTTCAATTTTGAAATTAAAAAAGAAAATGTTTTGGTGTCTTTCTTTCAAAATAGTTAGAGCTGATTGTGAAAAATAATGCTATGATTCCTGTGAGTACTACTGCATAGTTACTGAGAGGTAGAGAGCAAAACCAAGCAATGAAAGAATTTCACAAAGAAAGTTGCAGTAATGCAGAGAACTAGAATGGATAATGATAGATGAAGTTGAAGATCGTGAATCTAACTATGGATTCTTAATTATATTTAGATTATTGTTAATTCAATGTGGCTAACAGAGAAGACACTCTACCTGTGGGTTGCAACTTTTCATCAAAAGATTTTAAAGATAATAATGATCAAAGACCTCATTTTTGCAGTTAGTTTCTAGTCGACCTATTTTTCTTTGGCACATTTAAAGAAAATATACCAGCACCTGCATTCTTTCATTGAAAATTTTGTGATTAAAGTTGCAAATTAACTTGGTTTAAACTGCAAATAATCTGCCAGGTGAGCAAAAGAAAGCAGATATACATGCTATATCCATTACTAATTTAGAATTTTCTGATCGTAGATAGGACGATAAAAGCTCCAAAATGTTCCTTCCAAACTTTTTTTTTTTTTTTTAATAGGTAATCAAATAATTTTATTAATCAAGGGATAACACACAGGAAGTGTATTATAAATTGTTCCTTCCAAACTAACTATGATACAAGAAGAATATAAACTTACACATCCATATAAATCCTGCCTAGGCATCTTAAAATGGAAAATGCATCCCAAGTGGAAACCAAGATGTTTATAATGGGATGGGAAGTGACTTAAACACTCGTTTAAGTGGAAACCACGATGTTTATAATGGAATATAAACCAAATGCTGCCTGACCCACCAAGATGTGCAGTAAGGTTATCTTTTAACCTAACGGTAAAATACTTTTTGTTGATATCATAATGTTGAACTCGCAATACAAGATGAAGACAAAATAAAGCAATGGTGATAGGCAAATATAAACATTTCCTTGTTCACTCGGAGAGCCAGAACTTTAAAGGTAACCGCAGGAAAATTATAACATCAAAACAATTTAATGCAGGAAAAACTTGTTTGACCAAAAGCAAACCTCAAATGCAGGGCAAGATAAGGATTCCCATTCTGCTGCATTCTTGACACCAAAGTTTCTCCAAGTTCCTCAATTGACGCAGAGTACTTTAATGCTCTGTAGTTAACATGGCATCGTAACTTTTGTATAGAACTTGGAAGGCCATTGTTTGCAAGACGGGAATCGGTATGAGTAAAGTAAATCACTTTATGCTGCTTCAAAACTGGAAGGATCTCTGTTTTGTAGTAACTGACCTGTTATAGGATAATACGCATTAAGTACTACCAGAGATCAATAGAATACAAAATAAACGAGGTATAATCATTAATGTGTGCTGTGATCATTTATAACTGCAGCAGAGCTGCAAAGCTCAAAAAGTCGATTAAAAGTAGGAGAAAATCAGACTGAGAGAAAAGGTTTAAATCATATTACATGGGCAGACTTGACTTGTTCTTACACCCATAAACTTTCACCAATTTTTTTCTTGAAATATGATCAAAATAAAAAGATTGGTAGGCAATTTGAAAATTAATGTCCACATTCTGATTGACATCTTCGTTTCTCTCGCATCTCAAATCAACAACATTATATTAATATTCCAATTAGAGTCTACCGGATATGTAGCAATAATCTGTAGTCATATTCAACATACATATTAGAAGGTTGACAAGATCCGTACCTTGGACCAAGATATTGGCGTCTTTGCGAAGGGTTCAGCTCCAGCATATTCCAGAGGTAATGCATCAACAACGTGAATGTCATCTTTTAGGGACTCAATGAAGTGTTTCCAATCAAACAGATCTTTAAAGCCACTGGATATACCACAAAAGAGAAATGCTAGATTTAATTAAGAAGCCATGAGAGCTAGTATCAAAGCATGCAAACATGAGCATTGTGCAGCAGGTGTCAGGGTGGGTGACATCAGCAACAGTAGAACAAGGTGTCTGTGACTCTGTGCAAGTATAAATTTTATGCATCTGAATGTACAAATATAGTTGCCATCTGATGAACAAAGATCACGAGCAAGAGTCAAAAAGCACCTATCATCAGCCCAATATGAAGCGTGATCAAGAGATGGAAGAACAAGTGTCGCCTTCATAACTTTAGCAACAGCAACCATATCACAGATCTGCACTCTAAAATTATTTGTTTATCAGATTACAATCAATATAATTCAACTACGATGACAAATTGAATCATATGAACATATAACCACCAGACCCCAAATCTCATCTGATTTAAGCCACCATTTGCATTTATCAGAAGAAAACCATTTGTTTTCATGTCCGGCTCTGCAAAAAATTACAGGAGGAAAAATAATGTCAGACAAGTGCATATTTACCAGATGCAATATAAATGCATCGAATGTCTCGCTGCCCTTACTTTTGTAACTTTTTGGCCAATCGATGCACTGTGAGAAATTCTCACTATTAGGCTTGGACCAGATCCCAGAATACTGAAAAAACATAATTTCAGAATTAATAGTCATATTTCCATTTCAAGACAGTAAAAATATTAAATTATAGCACTTACATGAGACGTACTATCGTGGTTATCCACCACACTTGAGGCAACCATCATTAGTGTCCTTTCCAACTCACTTTCTCTGCCCCCTTCATCAGTTTCTCCCTCTCTATATCCGTAATCGCGAGACCCTTGATTCTTTAGATTTAGATGGGTTACTGAGGAAACATACAAGCCCTAGTAGATTTACAACAATAAAGGAAGACAACCAATATGAGCACCCAAGAATTCACTTAGGCTGAGAGATTAAAAAGGACGTTTTACTCGAACAACAGCGAACTACCTATCAAAATGATTTGCAGTCAAACAAATGCAGAAAATGTTGAACTACTTATGCCTTACGCAACAGGAAATAAGAAATAGGATTTGAAACATGGAACTAACAGGCTAATATTGCTTCCCTGCTTGCTACAATATATCATGTCCTTTTAACAACTTATATTTTTTAAAACAAAATGATGCATATCCCATCAAAGCCCCACTAGTATTTTCCACTTTTTAAAGTGTAGCAAGGATTTCGGTAGAAGTGAATTTTATCAGTGAGGCTACAGGATATCATCCATTGGCACACAGTGCAAACTGAAGGCACCATCTATGCATGAAAGAATGAAGTGAATGATAAACATTTTGATACCTCATCTTCGCAAAATATGTACAGGTGGAAAAGAAAAACAGATGAAAATACACCCAAGACTTGTATTCCTATTCTTTTGGTAATCATTTCAATATGGATCATTCATTTACAACTTTAGAAACTGCTACTAACTCTGCAATTGTCCATGTGAAGCTAAAGCCTAATCTTAGATTCGAAAAATGAAGTTAATATCCAGTACGTAAAAAATCAATCAACAAAGGACAAACAAAAATGCCCTTAAAGAAACCGTGTAAAACAAACTATATTCATCGCAAGAAAGTGAGATGAAAAATTAACCGCAACATCAACATGCCAAATCAATAGCTAAGAAAGAATAGTAGCAAAAAGCTTTCGTAGCAAAACAATTACCAAATAAGCAAATAAACAAAAATAACTAAAATTCATTTCAAGAAAGTAAAGAAACCTGATTGTATCCAACTCCATCGATAGCAGATCCAAACCATCCAGTAGCACAAATCTTCAATACACCCCAAAATAAACACACCCCACAAAACAAAAAGAACATCCAGTGCCCCAACTTTTTCTTTCCCTTAAACTCCAACCCCAATTCCCCCAACTCCACACTCAAAGATGCAATCTTTCTCCTCAAATGCACTCTTTGGGCCACACTGCTCACATGGGCAGGCCTCCTTTCACCCATAGACTCAGGGCCATCTCCAGAAACTGGGCTTTCAGATCTGGGTGAGTTAAGCTGAAGATCAATGATCTCATGATGACTGCTTAAAGAACCACCGTTATTGGCACTGCTACTCGTATTATGAGTGTTTTGTAAAGAGTTGCTGTTGTTGCGCTTGAAGGAGTGGGCTCGGCGGGTCATTGGGCCGGAGAATCTTGGACTGTTGACACGTTGAGACACGCCACCGTCGGCGGCGGTGGCGTGGTGGTGATGGTGACTGTTATGCTGATGACCCATCACTATTTATACATGTACATACAAATATATGTGTTTATATATCAAAGTATATGTATGATTGGGAGAATTGTTGAGGATAGGAGGAAGAGGAGGATAAAGAGAAGGAAGTAACAGTATTTATCTTTCTCCCCGGCAAAAAAATCTCTTTTCAATCTGTATCAGTGTATGTGCCATTATTTCTTTTCCCGTGGCATTTGTGCGTGCTCCGTTCAAATTATAATTTATTTTTCTTCCACTTGTTATCAAATAAATATTTTTTAATAAAATAATATTATACATAATTTTAAAAAAAATTCTTCCTTTTTAACTACATATTTTTCAAAAAAAAAAATACTATTTTAATTATTAAAATCTCAAATAACAAGACCAAACAGGGGCTTGACCATTTGTAACATTTTTTTTCCTCTTTAATTTCTAGCAATAACTAGTCAATTTCAAATAAATAAGAATTTTCAGTACTAGCTTGAATCTGTGCATAAGATAAAAGTAAAGAGTGGAAACTTTCGATTTTACGATGTACAGTTAAAGTTTAGAGGAGGTTTTAAGAATGAAAGATGGTAAGAAAAGTTGAAAGGACTAAAAGAGCCGTAACTCAAAATTTTCTATTTCGCGATTAAGAGCTCAATGAATGAATCAACTGTAATTGTAAAAAGATTTAAATATGTAGTCAATGAAGATTACATTCTTCATATCGTATTTCATAGTTCGATCTTTCTTAGAAAATACGATGTGTTAGAATTACATAGTTTATGGGTTCGAGCTCAGGCCAAAAACAAAGCACAAGCTAGCAAATTTACAGCACCTACATAATATGTAGTGTCATCTTGTCAACCAATCTCCCTCGAACTTTATACATGCTCGGTAAAGATAATAAGAAATGTTTTACAATGGTTCTATTCGGTTTAACATTATTAAACGTAAGTAGGAGAAAAAAAAATACTATTTACAAAATTAAAGTATGCAATGATCAGAATTTAAAATGTATTGATTATACTTGTGGTAATTGTCATCACATCCAACAAATGCTTAAAACAAATCTTTTCTTTTTAAATAATCAATTCATGTACTTGAGTTTGACCTTCTTCAATCACATAATGAAATGGAGAGTTAGATGAGTGAAGCTACGTGTAAAAAAAAAAAAAAAAATCTGACAAATATTTTTATAGAGGCACTCTTAACAGATAAATATTAGTAGATGATTAAAAAAACAGCCATACAGGTGCTGTTATCGTAGCACCTGTATGATTTCCGTGAGCAATTCCCTTGTACAAGGGGAATAACTCAAGTTAGAAAGATTTGATACAAGAAGAAATATTGTATAATTAACTAAATTAGGAATATTTTATATTATATAACAAAAAATCATATATTGCTAAAAACACAACTTAATTTGTAATTTTTCCTTCTTTTAGGGCAAAGTTATCTTAAAATTGTGAATATTTTTCTTTAAACACCCACAATCTATCAAGGTTGCCAATAATTTCCAAAATCCACATTATTAAGCAAATATATGTAATTGACCATAAAAAAATAAATAATATACTTTCAGAACACAGTTATTTTGAGTTCGAGATCAATGTCTAACTCAAGTGCTAGGAATAAAGTCTTATCAGGTAGATGACCTTGGTTCGAGTCTTTTATGGGATTTATGGTCAAAATTCGGGAAAAAAAAAAGTATTTTGAGTCCAAAATTATTTCATAATCAATTACTTATTTTTATATGTTATTTAGCTTCTATTTGAGCTCCACTTGTATGAATGGATTGACCATTTAGAAGAATGCTATAGTGGGAAAGGGTTGAAACCTGATTGCGCTTTAAAAATCATGTCATTTTTCTACACGTTTAATGGGTCCACAACACTTGCCATATTGTCTCTCAAAAGACAAAAGCGATCCAGCTGGGTAACATGCATCTCTCTCTACTTAGTCAACTAAATTTATTCTAATTTCTAACTTGTGGATTTCACAGAATTCATACTTGTGAGAAATGCCCTAATTGTGCATTTTTTATTTTTTTTAAATTTTAATTAGAATTTTAATTTGATGAGTAAATTCTATCACAGAAAGCTATTGATGATGCTAAGGTGTTGGAAATAAATGAAATTTATAATCAATGTTTAATTAAAAGTTAGGTAATAATTGAAAAAAGTTTGAAAATGGAGCTCTATTATATGATTTAGCCCATGTCTGGCTCTCCTTTTTAATAACGTATTTTATTAAATTCACAATTTTCATTAACTTTTCA
>CAIGRR010087505.1:0-10770 GCA_903798365.1 Fraxinus sp. 1973-6204 | reverse complement strand
GGAGAGGTTATCTCATAACCGTTGCCATTACTCTTGCCTCTTAACTGCCCATTACTGGAATCCTTGGATTGTGGGGGTGTGATGAATTTGTCTAATAACTGCTTCCATAACTTCTGAATTAGATGACCATAACACTTTAGATTCGTCTAACTCCTAGGCGACTTGAAGGTTTGGGCGATGATAGGACTATCGCTCTAGGCGATTATATAGCACTTCATTCGCTCAGCCTCGGGCGTCTTGCAAGTTTGGACGATGATGCTTCTTTGTTCTTGGGCTTCTATTAGATTCATCAACGATTCTATCTAGGTCCTTATCTTGGACTTCCGAATTGGACTTCACACCTTGGACCTTTAATCTTGGGTTGCACTTTTAGTGCGTCAACACCATGATATATGGATATTGTCTCGTGTCTGTAAAATTTTCTGATGATCCATCTATTATGCATCAGTATTTATACGTTTTTGGGTTTTCAACATAGCCTATAATTTCTTTTGCGTGATTCTGCGACACGTGGGAGTGGCTACGGTGTTCGATCTACTTTAGTAACATCACCCTACCATTTTTGTAATCCTCAACAAAGATTTTAATGAATTTTAAATGATTATAAACTTCAATAAATTTCATGAATTTGAATAGATTTTTCACATTATCCATTAGAATCTCGTTTAAAATGATAAAATTTCAAAATGTTAACTGTATTTTTAAGCTTAAAAAGCATTCAAATGTCTTGAAATCATTTTATTAATACAATCATTATAAATCAAGGACACTTGGATTTTAATGGATTCTAGGTACAAGGACTTGTGTCATAAATCAACACACTTGAGTAGATGCTCTTTATTAGAATTATCGAGCACATGAATTTCTTGATCACAACCATTAAACACTCTTAAAGGAGATATTACGTCTTTCCAAGAGATATTACGGTATAAAATTGAGAGTAAATATTATAGAACCATGAAAGGATGTTTAAGAATTGTTTATAATCAATTTACATTATAAATATATGAAATGAAAGATATATGGACAGTATTTATGGATCCAACAAAATATGTGAATACAACGAAATTTGACCAATAATTTTTTATGTTTTAAACACTAGCCAAACAAGCACTTAATCACACAAAGATTAATGGTATTAACTATCAAAATCTCTCTCACTGATACCTCAAACCATGTGTGTAGCATTCTCCCATAGCAATCACCTCGGAGCCAAAGACAAGAATTAAAACCCAGAATTTCATATACAGTATACGACCTCAAGTCATATCTACAAGACAAGAACAACAGATAAGTAACATGCCTACAAAGGAATGGAGAAAAATGTTTACCTATATGCATAATTGCAGTTCCTACAACTCCTGTAACAGAGAAAAGAAAACAAATCTGCCTTCCTCTATCAAGTCAAAATCATGAAGCCAATACCAGAAACCTAATATTTAAAGGTCACACGGGATTTCTAATTCTCTACCACGCAGTTTTTGTCACCTTCTCCCACCTTCTTTTTCAGCAGGCACTTTAGCTGACTGATTAGACATGTCTAAGTCAATGAGAGAGAGGTCATAAGGCACAGCGAGAGTACTCGACGCGTCCATGAGTAATGACGTGTCAATGGCCTCTGATTTCACGAAATTGCGCCCCATGCCTTGACTCTGAGGAGTATCACTGGCTGGAGATGATAAACTGGACAACTGTATATCTTCCGATTTGTTACCAAACATATGTTTGTTCCTTCTAACTGCATCCATTTCTGGGCCAGTTGGGACAAAGGTTCGTGCCCTATATTTCCTTGTTCCCTCGTCACCATCATTATGGTTGTAGAGAACATAATCATGATAGGTTGGTGCAAACTGTAGAACATACAATAGAATATCAGAAAAATGGCCATCATCAATTACAACGGTTTTTTGGCTTCTAAATCAGGGTGCTGGCTGAGTTTAAAAATATATGCTTGAATAGATATTTCCACCTGGTGGACGGTATCATGGTAAAAGTCATTTAATTTCAGAGCATGTGCAAGGCTTGCCGTAAAGCTACGAGAAGAACCAATATTTGCACCAGCGTATTCCTTGTATGGGAATGCATAAAGATGACCAACTGCTGCAATGAGCATCTCGACACAAATTATAAAACTTTGAAAGTTTGCAGCTTCCTCTGTATCTTTTATTAGTTTAGACTTTGCAGCAAGAAAAACCAAAACCCCCTGTAAATAAAGGAAGGTCGTGAGAAGAGTTATTGAAACAGGTAACAATACTTGGAAAGTAAATAATTTAGATATCAAACTGGAGGCAGATACTATGAGTGTAAATTAAATCATAAACCACACTTCTTTGCTTGTATTGGTTTCATGAAAATAATCCAGAACAGCAATAACAATTAAAAAGTCTTGATGATGAAGCACTACCAAGCAAAAGTGTCAAACATTGAAAAACTATCAAGTTGTCCAATTGGTACAAGGATTCAACTTAAGTTTCTTATAAGTCAGAGGACTTGGGTTTGGACGCGACAGAAATCTGTGACAGGTAATATGACTCAGGCTCCCCCAAAGCGGCCAGTACATATAATATAATGACTTGAGCATGATGCCTGGGTAATTATACAAATAATGGCAACACATCATTCAAGAACAAAAGGTTAATGGTGGAAAGCGCATTTCATTGTAGAGTTCAACCAATTACCAAGGCAGACAGCATCCTACTCAGTTTTGAACCCAACAAATGGCAAGTGAAACTCTTTAAAAGCCTTAAAAAAGGAAACATGCGAAATTTTGTACTAGGAAGATGATGCCAGCAAATAATAAGAAAGTCACCAGCAACACAAAATTGGCAATAAAATAAGCATGCTTCAAATTTAATCCTATTTCAATAAATCAATACTAAACAGCATCCTACCTGCCAGTAAGTAAGAAATACAACTGATTTGATAATGATGAACTTTGGAACTGGATTGAATGGCTGAAGCAAATCTCTACAGGCCACATAAAACAAGGCCAAGGCATAAAGTGCCACTGAGTATGAGATTGTATAAATAATGGTGAGATAGAGGTATGATTGCATTGGACTGAAATTTCCATCTTCATATTTCCCTTTCGCATAAAGTATAAATGTAACTGCTACTAGCATAGGCTTGAGGATCACAAACTGCAAGCATCCTTGCTTGCACCTTCGTATAAAGCGACTGCATAGCTTCAAGAACTGTATGAGAAATGTTGTTCACCAAAACTAACAAAGTAAATGCAATCTTCATATGCAATGCTCATACACTAAACAGAAAATTATATAATATCAAACCCCAAAAACATTTTAAAACATCGGAATCCAATCCGTTACAACGCATAAAACAATCAATTTTTAAAACATTTTACTGCTAAACAATTACAGATGCTGGATATCAAAAAGGTTGTGGGACACATCATGCCATAAAAATTGCTGAACTACCCTAAGAGAAAAGAACTATAGCCCCAAATCAAGAGGTATAACGGATTATGTTTCCAGAAAATAAGTGAGGTGAGCCGTTAAACTGTTCTAGATCGTGCTAACCTAAAGTCTTTGGGAAATATCAACGCTTCAAAAATCCTCAATTTTTCAATAAAGTCAAGGATCATCTGATTATCAATATCCCAAAATTAAGTTGTAGAAATGCTAATCACTTCAGGACTCTTCTCAATTCATGTAGTTAACCAAGTTGGACACTAGAGTGTTGGACAAGAGAACATGATGTCCCGCACTTTTGCATTGTACGCATATGTAAAAGACAAAACCAATAAAACAATTTCAGTGCATAACCATGTTGAGTTATTTGGGTGCCAATCTGAACACCTTAACAAAGTTTCACCACAAAATAACTGAAAAGACAAAAAATATATGTAACATTTCTTCAAAATTTACAGAGTTAATGAATCCAATTTCTACAACATACAGCTCCGAGCATTCATACCACAATCAACAAGAATGTACTGCAAGAATATAACAAGAACGTACTGCAAGAATATATTGTTCAATTAAATCTCAAAAGGTAAAAAATTGTTGCAATGAATTGCAGCAATCAAGTAATTTCATGTGTAGCAACTCACCCATCCAATGGAACTGGAGAGATGCAACATGTCATTGACCACCAATTTGGCTTTAGAACTTTGCCGCTGAGACTTAACACCACAGCACCTGGTCCACCCACCCACGCTAAGCACAATGACAGAAAATTATAAATGACCCAAGCTTCATATCTGGCAAAAGCAAGGGAAAAAATAAAATATAACCATCATGTTCATAAGGTAAAAGAACAAAAACAGCTAGCAATTAAGAGAGCAAAGTCAATGCGAGCAATCAACTATAGGAGGCTTGAAGAGAAGAATGAAAGGCAGATATAGTACATGTATTTAATAACATAAACTATTGAAAGCTAGTTCTATGGGGTATATGATTATGCTTTGCCTGAGTAATTCGGCACAATCTTGTTTATGGAAGTAAAATGACCCCAATGTATGAATTATCCCATACCATACTCCAGCAAAATATTCTAGGAACAAAAGGAGGCAAACCATTGACGACTGTCACAATTGTTCTTTAATCTTTATTAAAACTCTTGAAGTGTAGATTATATTAAGTATGTCACATTAATACATTAATAAACACAATTCTGAAAAGTTTATTCTTTGTCAAAGAACGATCGAGACATCATACTTGGAAAAAAGTTACATTTGTGCTCACCCTACTTGGCAATCCAAAATACTGCATAGGATTATTGGAATCTGTGCACATATGAAGCGCAATTTACATCATTTTCATGTTATCAGAAAATGAAAGGAAGATCAAACCTTCTTCTAATTTTTGCATGTATAATTTTTTTTCTTAAACATTAGTCCATGTTTCAAACGTTGGCTTGTTGCATACAATTCTTCCTACAATCTCTACACAAGCTTTCGAACCTTTCGTGCATATTACAGCTATCATTGGATTTTCACAAGTTAAAAAGACAAAGGCAGCAAGAGGCAAGGATAAGAGCATCCAAGAGGAGTCCTAGGGCAAGCAAGAACAGTAAAAAAGGACAAAATGACATTAATGACGATGATATACAGCCACCCATACACAAAAAGGAACAACACTACTAAGTTATTTATTATCTCTCAGTTCAGCCTGTTCAAAGAAAACTTAGCATTTCAGCCTTACTTACACTTCTCTGATAGAATTGAAGTAGATTGCACCCTTATTTATGATGAGGGACAAGAATGACATTAATGCATAAACCTGTTGAGAAGCCAATATCATAAAGGTCAAAAAACAATTATAAACAGATTAAATTAATACGGGCTTGAACAATCTGCACTACTCTTAACATGAATTATCGTCATCCTCTGTTTAACAATATATGACGTCAATATACTCATGATAAAAATGACCATCTTGTAAATTAAAAATAAATGATTTTTAGGAAAACGACACTGAAATTATTAAATGCATACCAAGTGTTAAGTGTAATTTCCTGAAATTTAGTGAAGTAAGATAATTTTACTTCCTTAAACGGCCAACTCTACTATTTTAGCAAACAAGACAACCAGCATCAAATAACATTGGAACAGAGAGAACACATGTAAGGGAAGTGAAGAATATATCATGGAGGGGGTTCAAAAATCCATTTTAAAGAGGTAAGAACATTCCTAGTACTTAAGTTAAAGAGAACAGGTGTAGTGCAGAGAAGTAAGAGGAAGCTGAAACAACATATTACACCAGCATGGGAGAGGGCAAGAATAAAAGAAGTAGAAACGGCTCATTGCGTGAAGGAATATCAGTAACGTACTATAAAAGAAATGGTGAAAACAGATTATATCGTATAATTGTAATGCAGTTTTAACATGACATTTATAATACGGAGAAGTGGCAAAGAAGCCTAAATTACCCAAAACCCCCAGAACTCAAACCTGCACTTAAGAGAGACAACCTACATTACATGCAAAAAGACTATCATAACCCTCAAAGTTCTACTTCTATTTCTTCCAACCTTTAGATAACTGGATGTACCAATGGAATTTTACTCTAAAAAGCATTTATGAAATATTTCATCGTTGTCAAAAACATCCAATATATCCATCACAACAGAAGCTCACACAACAAAATCTACATATATGAGGATCTCAACTAGTAAAGTAAAAATGGTTCCCTTTTTTCGCTGAAACATTTTTTTCCTGGTGAAAATCATGTTAAATAAAAAACACTGACATATAGGTCCTTATAATCTCACTAGACCTTACTTTTAACATTTGAAAATATTATCAGGTTTGACTGCCACTCAGAGGGATCAGACATCTGCAGCCTTTCTCTTTAGCAAAAAGCTATTAATCTGTTATGTGCATAAAAGGTCTGCTCATGCTTTGAACAAAATATCATCCTGGTATTTGTGACTTTTTGTGGAAAAGTTTTGCCAGTGTACTAGTTATCTCAGCCAATATCTTCCCATTGTTATCTCATCTTGATAACTTTGTGTTTCCTGACACCATAACATGGTGTGTCATGGCAAGATTTGAGTATATAGCTGATGTTGAAACCATTCTGTAAATAGTTAAAATGACAGAATCCTTTCAAGTGCTATAGTGCTCTTTTAAAAACCCTTCAACTTCAGAAGACTAGTTAATAGTAAGAAAAATAAAAGAATCCCCCACTTGAGATAGATATCACAAAAAAACACAAATTTATAAATGTCATTACAAATGAAAATAATACCTAACAACTACTATTCCATTCACAAATCCACGCATATTGTGCATGCAACGCCAGATTCCTCTCATCCCTTACCTTGAAACTTCCATTCTCACTAGGAATGCGCAAAAGGAGGAAATTAATAATTCACCATGTAGTAAGCAATTAAAATGTTACTTTCCTAAATACTTGGAGCACTAGATTGATGTGCAGACATGAGAAAACCCAGTAAAAATTAGCCTACCAATTATTGTTACACAAATGCAATATATTCTTCTACTAATTTTCTTGTTACAGAAATTCAATTGATCCTTTTTAAGGGCCTCCCACTATTAGAGGAGCCTTATTCTCACTTATTACCATTTTTGTATTGCTAGTAGTAGTTCCCCTCTTTTTCCTATACTTCATTTGTTGCATTTCTTCGTCTTTGGGAGGTCAGGTTTATGCACCCTTACTGTTGTTCTCGTGAGTTTGATTTTATACATACGGTTGGAAAATCCGAACCACCATCAGCCTTCCGTGGTGCTAGTAATTTTTTTAAAAAAAATTGATCCTTTTTAATGAATGTTATTGCACAATTCTCTATTCATAGATTTTGAATCCACCTCTTCCTTTTTCTCCCTCACATAATAAAGATTATTAAGACTTCAAATAATGGTTCAGTGATTGCAAAGGCTAACCTAAAAATCAAATGCACGAAGAAGAGTGAAATAGATGTGATATAATGAGAATCAATCTTGGGGGCAGCTAAATACTTACAGGAACCATAAAGATAATTCGGACAATATATCTCTGGTACGTGGGTTCAGTATAATTCATGAGATGCCTGTAAATGTGGAGAAGCGCCAACGCAATTGCCCCAATTGTACAAGGCAAAGCTATCAGTATGTAGAATATAGGCCCCATTTGCCACAAATACTATAATTCGTTCACAAAAAAGCCTCTCCAAACGCCTAATTAAACAATAAACACATCATCAAATGACAAAATTTTGTAATAAGAAAAAAAAAAAAGAGAGAGAGAGAGAGAGAAGCATAAACAATGGGACATGGAACAAAAATTCAATGCAAACCTCTTGGCCTTTTCACTTGATCGCAGTAACTTTTACTGCTACATATAGAACGAATGACTCCCTCGAATTGCCCAGAAACTCGCAAAAAAGCAAGCCCCAAAAAGAAAAATTACTTCAAAAACTGCGAAAAANAATTCAATGCAAACCTCTTGGCCTTTTCACTTGATCGCAGTAACTTTTACTGCTACATATAGAACGAATGACTCCCTCGAATTGCCCAGAAACTCGCAAAAAAGCAAGCCCCAAAAAGAAAAATTACTTCAAAAACTGCGAAAAAAAGATACGAAATAATTCTTTTATCATGAACTATTCGATTAATTGACACGAAGAAGCAGAAAATAAACCTAGGATAACTAAATTATTCCTCACAAAAACAAGAAAATGAGAAATGGGGGTGTTAAATAAAAACTACACTACATATCTTAAAATCAGAAATGGATTACTGAAACAATCCGACTAACCTGACAATGAAATCAAAGAGGAAAATTTTGGGGGAAACCGTCCGCTGCAACAGTGGTAACAAACACTTCCAAGAGATGGAAAAGATCAATTAAGCGTAGATCTGTTGCTGGTGTTGAAGAAGAATTTGAGATGAAATTGGGTACTGGAAAACCGTGTTAATGCTGGAGTGGGACAGACGGGAAATAATGGCTACTTATAGTATTTGTTGTCGTCGTTAAGCAATGCTCTGTGGTTGTCTACTTGTCATCCATAATCGATATTAGAAATATTATTAAAAAAAATTTAAAAAAGAATTACCCGCAGGCCCTCAATCTTATAAATAATGTTTATTTATCTCCTTTAAAAAAACATTACCAATTTATATGATTGGTCTCATAAAATATTGAGATCAATTTAAATGTATAAATATGAAATCGTTTTTTTTATAATTTAAAGCCACGCACATATTGAAAATAAATCGCATTACTCATCTTTATATGATAGAGCATGTAGGTCTCTAATTTTTAAAGACGGTTGCTTTAGGGCATTTCTAACGATATATCAAATTGGTGTAAAACTCAATTTCAATGGTACACTAATCTGATAGAGCATGTAGGTCTATAATTTTTAAAGGCGGTTGCTTTAGGGCATTTCTAACGATATATCAAATTGGTGTAAAACTCAATTTCAATGGTACACTAATCACCACCCCAATTTGGTATGGTGTAACACTATTCAATTTTTGAGGTTTTTCATTATTTCAGTTTTGTCCTTCATTTTATATTAATACAAATTGTAATTCCTTCTATATCTTTTTTCGGCTTAATAGTACAAAACGTCCCTACGTTTCAATGTTTTGTATTTTCGCCTCTATTTTAACGTTTCATTACGGAAAACGTCATTTTCATCTATTTTTAACGCAAAATGACCACTATACCCTCATATATAAATTAAAAAAATAAAAATAAAGAATAAATTGCAATCATACTCGTAAACTTTTTTAAAAAAGCAAATGGGTCCAAAATTTATGAAAATACTTAAAAAAAAACTCTCTCTCTTCTCTTCCGCCTCCTCCACCCCCGCCGCTGCTTCAAGCCAGTGTTCGTAAATGGGCAGGGCCAAAGAATCCGAAAACTTCAAGTGTAGGGCTCTAATCCCACCCCATTTCTTTGGGATAATCTCAAGGACCCTAGCAATAGCAGGAAACACTTTCTCAACAATATCTTTACTCTCCGTAACACCCCACCTCCCAACTCTTACCGCACTGCAAGTCCCACCACTCAAACACAACAAACTTGAAGCGCAGGTCCTTTCTATCTCCTCCTTCCAATTGTAATCACTGCTTAAGTCTACAGGCATCAGGATCTTTCTCTTCTTTGGTGGAATCTCTTGAGGGTTATCGAGAGGTATAGAAAATCATCGTTATCTTCTTTGTGGGTACTTGGTGAATCAGATTGTAATTGCAATTTCTTCCATTTCAGCAAGGCATTGACTGCCTTGCGCGTCGTTTCTTTGTTAATTCTATCTGTAGAAGAAGAAGAAGCCATCACAGAGCAAGGCCGAAGCCGGAGACGTCTCCCTCTACCTCCCTCCACCCCCACATGAAATTAAAATTTCTTGTTGATATTTGTTGTAAATTGTTGGCATGGGTGTGGTCGTATAGTGATGGGCAATTGATAGAAGGTGAGTTCCGATCATGGGGTGGCCAGAATGTAATTTCCGACGATTTTCAGATTTGAGGACAGTGAACTTTCAGTATTAATTCTGGCCACTATAGTTGATGAAATTGGGAGTGGTTGGGTGGTAATTAAGGGAGAATTGGAGGGCTGTTGACTGGTGTCAACATCCGGCGCTTGGGTGGCCGAAGGCTGCCAGAATTAGGAGGCATTTGGGCTGAAAAAAGGAGGGTATAGTGGTCGTTTTACGTTAAAAATATGTGAAAATGACGTTTTCCGCAATGAAACGTTGAAATAGGGGAAAAAATGCAAAAAATTGAAACGTAGAGACGTTTTGTACACTACATGCCAAACGTAATGACGTTTTATGCTATTAAACCATCATTTTTCTATCCTTTTAATAGCCCTTGTTTGGTTCCAGATATTTTCAAAATACATTTTTTTACTCTTATTTTCAACAATATATTTTTTAATAAAAATAATATTACACGCAAATCTATTCGCAAAAGCATTTTTGGAAAAAAAATGACTCAAACAAGCTCTTAATCATTTAACTTATTTATATTTATTTTAATTTGGCTATTATTTTTGTATTAACATTTATTCATAAATTGTAAACAAGCAATAAATAAGAAGTATCAAACATATTTAGCCTATGTCTAGTCTCAATTTTTCTAAAAAATTTATTTTTTTCAAAATTCATTTTCAACCACACATTCTCATATAAAATAATTTTATCCATAAACCCAAAAATTTTCTTGCATGTGTTTGGCCCCCCATTTTTTCAAAACTCATTGTCAACTACATATTCTCACATAAAATAATTTTACACGTAAACGAAAAACTTTTCCTTCCTTTTTAACTACATATTTTCCAAAAAATCACTATTTCA
>CAIGRR010087473.1:0-22012 GCA_903798365.1 Fraxinus sp. 1973-6204 | reverse complement strand
AGTAAAATAACTCCAATTTTACTTATTATTTTTTTTTTTATGTTGATGTATATAACTTCTTTTACTCTTTCTGCCAACATCTCTACATTGGAGATGTTTTCGATCATTTTAGAGATTTATTTTAAGCCATTGTTTGAGTTCTATTTTTCCATTAAAATGTATTTTTCAACAGTGATTTGACCATATTTTAATTACGATTTTTTCAATAAAATAATATTATATGTAAACTCAAAACTTTTCTTTATTTTGTAACCACATATTCTTAATCACAACACTATTACAAAATACATTTTTTGAAAGAAAATGGAACTCAAACAAACGATTGAAGATACTTTAAGAATGTGACTATGAACATCATAAACGTTTGACAAGATTTTTGAAAAGATAAAACTCTTTTTGATATTAAAAAATTATTTATTAACGTGCTCAATGTTCATTTGCCATGACTTTTTGAGATCCAAAACTTTTGAATACTTTCGCTCAATAAGAATCAAATTCAGAAATTAGTTTCCAACAAAAAATTAGGTAACGTTCTCACGAAACTCTTTTACAAGAAGCAAAAGAAAAAATAAAAATCATGCTAAACGTGCCTTAAATGATTTTCTAGGCGCATTTTGTTTTTAGCTAGAATAGCTTTTAAAGAAAGTTATCTTGAGATGACTTTTTTTTTTAAAAAAAAAATTATCACTACAATATAAAAGAGCCAAAACACTTGGCACTACATGTAGCGATTTCCCATTGTCGACAAAAATGCTTTTTTTCCTCACGCATCTCCTCCTCTTCACGCAACCCATTGCTTCTTCCATTTTCACACGCAATTAACTTCATCCATACCACTCCCATCATTCATCAATCCACCACCATTAATCCACAACAACCATAGTGTACCAAATTGCCGTGTCTATGGCTTCCCTTTCAATGCCTTCACTACCCATTTTCTGCCATTACTTATTCCCAACAGAATCTCCAGATAGTAACACGTTGAGGTTTGTATTAGATTCACCCCCCTCTCCCCTTTCTTTGTGTCATTAGATAGGCATTCATTTATATTAATTCTTTTCAAGTACATGTTCTTTCGGTATACGATTGGATGCTATATTGGGTTAAGGAAATGATTTGAAGAAGGGAGGAGCACACACAGACGATCTCCTTGAAGTTTGACTAAATTTGGTTTTCCCCTATTTCTTTATATCATTATATTATTCTCATACTTTTTGTTTCTCTTAATCTTAATTCTCTTTTGGATATTTTAATTCTTTTTCAAAAATTTCATTTTCTTTAAATTGGCACTTTCTCTGTGGTATTGTCATTTAGGATTTGTTTATTTGCATCATAATCCAGAATTCTTTTGGTTGAGCCTTGTTTGTTTATAAGATTTCATCAAATAAGGAAACTATATGATTTTGGTCGATATGTTCTATCAGCAAATTGTGATGTTGTTAGGGACCTCAAAGATGATTATCTAAAATCAGAATTCATTACTTGTGGAAATTTTTTGTGTTGGACGATACTAGACAAGTTCTTGAGTTAATGCGAGTCAATGGTTGTGTGATAACAAGAGTATTATCCATTCAGAATGATAAAATGTTGTGCGTCGTGTCCGTGCAATGCTGACACCGTGTCCGCGCAGCGTGAAGACTTTTTTTTTTTTTACAGTGCATTTTCACTACAGTTTCAACTTTCTAGGTGTATATATTTATGTATTTGAATTTGCTTAATATTTGTTTTTTCTCAGATGATTTATTTGTTAGTTCAAGGTTAAGACTAAAGGTAGGGTTTTGATTAGGTAATGCATAATTTCCATTTTTTTAAGGAATTCTTTTTAGTTTTGTGGGAGTCAATTGAAAGTGGAACATGCGCTTCTGATTATTATGATAATAATATCATTTACTAGAGCTAGTTTAGTTACTTCTCATTTCTCTGGTTCAAGTTTTTAGAGCTCAGTGTTGTGTTGTACTAGGGAAAGATGAAGAAGTTAATGCCTGAAAATTTCAACTTTTAGAAAATTTTAGGATTATAATGAATTTGCCAATGAAAAATGAACACTTCTTTAATTATACCTTCTCAAGTCAATGCGAGTGAATGGTTGTATAATAACATGAGTGTTAACCATTCAGAATGATAAAATGTTGGCTCTAGAAGAAGAGAAGAGGAAAAAAAATAAATAAAAAAAAACGTTCGGTGGTGTCTCCGTGTGACACCATGTCATCGTGCTTACGGAGACACTTTTTGTATTATAGTGCTATCAATAACATTTTCACTAAAGTTTTGAGATACATATTATTTTATTAGCCTATAATTGTCCGGGAACAATTAGAAAGGTTGTGGAGAGAGAAAGGAAATAAGGTGGGTAAATTAAAGAGAGGTGTGTGTACACTTTTTTTCCCCCTTTTTTTTTTTTTTTTTTTTTTTTTTTTTTTTTATTTGTTATTTTTAGACATCGTGTCTTCGTGCGCGCACAGTGCACGGAGACATTGTTTTTTATACATTGAGATACATAATACATATTCTTTTATTAACTTAAAATTGTCCCGAAAGGTTGTGGAGAGAAAAATGAAATAACATGGGTAAATTCAAAAGGGGTTTCTACACTTTTTTTTCTCTTTCTTTTTTTAATCGAATTATGTTATAACTGTAAATTTGTTGCAATGTGCTAATTAAAAAATATAAGATGTATGTAAAATTACTTTTCTAGGTTTTAATATGTAAAAATGATAATATCAAAGTCTTATCATATTTTCTAAATGTGTATACAAGCTTAAAGTTAAAAAGATGCACAAGTTTAAATTTGACTTTTTAGTTCTCGTCTTTATGAGTGAGGACTTTATTGATTATTTTAAAATCACCTAAACACGCAAGAACAATATGAAATTAAAAAATGAATTGAAAACATAATAGAATCACCATTTTTATTCAAGTTGTTTGTTTTGGAACATAAGTAGTGGATGTCGAAGATGGAATTCACACAACTTATTATAATGGGTTAGAGGGAAGAGAAAATTAAACTATTATTAAAATTAATAATGAAATTCGTATATTAAAATATACGAATATTGAAAGAGTCTAATGACCCTTTTTTTTTTGTAATATACTTACAAAAGTTCGAGCTAGATTGTGAATATGTATCTCTTTCCATTTTCATTGAGTTTTTGCCCTTTTTGAATACGTTCCTTCCCATGGATCCATCTTCAATTGTTCATATTACCAAAGATGGAGTCCTACTATAATATGCAAGTATGGATACTTCATGTTGTTCCATAATTACACATCTTCAATTGAATTTTTCTATCTATATATATTAACAACACTTTGTTTATACTGTTGGCTTTGCAGCAATCACAGAAGGCTAGCTTTACAACATTTCATCATTGCTTTTCCAAAGTAAGAAATTTAGAGTATACAACACCAAAAAATCTATTTTTTACTCTAATCAAAGTAATATTTCTCGAAAGATGTTTTCATTTACAGAAGTTAATCAGCTCATTTGTTGTTGGGTAGCCCCTTAGCGTTGAATTGGAGACACATTTACTTCAATGTGTAAATTGTTTAGTGCTTAATTGTCATACAACTATACGATATGCAATGATTATTTATGATATCTGTATAATTTTTTTTTAACCTTAAGCAAACCATGCGTTTATGTACACATTTCTTGGTCCTCAACTTTTTGCTATGTGGTACTATTATTCATTTTCATAATTCATATGTTTTGGAAATTTCAATGTTTTGTTTTTCTTTCGATTCTCTATTTGTTTAATTTTATCCTTTGTTGTTTTCGTCAAAAAGGAATTCTTACATTAAAATTAATGTTTGTTTTAGTTATTACAAGATAGAAATAAAATAAATTTATCCCCGCAATTTTTTGATGTTCACGTGAAATTTTTTGATCTATGTTAATTGATTTGTTATAGTTTTCTCTATCTTTAATGGAGTACATTGTATTTTATTATTTTTTTAATATGAGCTTTGTGAATATCGCCCTCTACTTAATTCGTGTTTCAAAAGGTGAGAAAGTAACGAAATTACATCTATAGTTATGTTAAAAGAATAACGTATTCAAAATGGTGAAATAGGGGATCACTACTTCATACTTGTTGAGTGCTAATAGAAAGTTGAATTTATAATTCGTTTTAACGTTTTATAAGAAATTGAGATGTAATTTATTTTTGTTCTGTGCTTTACGCATTTTTCTGCAACACTGTCGTTTACAAATGAATTTTACTAAAAATTTACATACTGTTATTTTTAACACTAAGCAATTAACGTGCAACGTACGTTCTCCCACTAATTCTATAATAAATAAATGTTCTACCAAACGTCCCTCATACGAGTTTAGTGATAAGTAATTCATTTGTGTTCAAAGTTAACGTACCTTTATAATCACCTTGCTTTTTCGTTGCTAGTAAACAAAAAGGTTATTCCATTTGTAAATATTTTTTACCACAGTGTTAAAATAAGAAATTTACTTATTTTTAACTTCGATAAATTAAGAAATTATTTATCTTTTAAAACTTACTTATTTACAAATAAGTAAACTTTCTAAATTTGGCCAACAACACGTTATACTTTTATGTTTTTATTTGAGGAATTTAAATTAGAAAGCAATATTCAAGTATTTAATTACAAATATGTGTTAACTTGTATTAAATTGGTGAAGGGTTGGGCCCCCTATTGTGAGGGGATTGCACCCCGGTGCGAACATAGCAAAATCTATTGCCGAAACATGATTGGTGCATTTGTCTAATAGTTGCTTTACGCGTTGCAATAACTATAACAAAAGTTAAGTAAATGTTTTATATTAACTAAGTATATTATAACTTCGAGACAAATAAAGATTCCAATAAAACTTTAATTGACTTGTAATATGTTTATAGATATTGATCGAAATTATTTTAATAGCTAGTGCGTACCTCGGATTAAGTTAGCACTACTTGGAAGTACCCTAAAATAGATTCAAGCAAAGATTCTATTCGTGAAAATGATATTATTATCTTAATATTCTAAGAAGTATTCGTTCGTTTATTTGCTTAATGAGTGTCTTGACCAGTCGATCGCTATCATGTCCATGAACTATAGATTATACATTTTGTTCAAATAGTTACTGAACTTTACGTTATGCTTCTAGAAGGTCACTGAACTTTCAAAATCACTCGAATCATCACTGAACATTGCAAAAGGTTTATACGAGGTCTCTAAATTTTAAAAATCATCTCATTCATCACTGAATTTTGCAAAAGGTTTCCCAGTGATCACTAATTCAGTGATCTCATAGGAAACATTTTGCAAAGTTTAGTGATTTCGTAGAAACCTTTTACAAAGTTTTAATAATGAATTTGGTGATTTTTAAAGTTCAACGACCTCATGAAAACGTTTTGGAAAATTCAGTAATCACTTGGGTGATTTTTAAAGTTCAATGACCATTGAAAATATGATTAAAAGTTCAGTGTCTATTTGGACAATACACCCGTACCAATATAGTTAAGAATTGAATAGTCACTCGAGCCATCAGCTACAACAATTTTATACTCTTATGTTTTGTTCGGGAGTGTTCAAAAATATAATTTAAGCGGCACAGATCTCACATAATACGTGAATAAAAAGTTTGTAATAAGTTGTAAGTTCATAGAGTACGTGAATAAAAAGTATATTTAATAAACTTAAAGTATTATGTTTATTGCAACTATGTTGAAATAGCAAAAAATATTTATATATTCCTACTTGAAAGATTTGTTTGTTTATTTCAAGGTCTAGATTTTGGTAATTGTGGGGTTGGGGCCCAGTTGTTGGGGCGGCAATTAGCACCAAGAGAATAACTTTGAACCGTCAAAATTAGACAACCTGGCACTCGTTGCTGATTGGTCCATGGAATTAGCTCTTATTTCATGGGACTCACATGTTTAATATGTACAGTAGACCAGAGTCAACTATGTAAGTCTAACCCCTCCCCCCTTGTTTGGATTTATAAATTATTTTTTCTTTTATGATTGAAAAAGAAGGATTTTTTTTTTCGATTTACGTATAATATTATTTTATTAAAAAATATATATTTGAAAAGAAGAAAGAGAAAATATATCATAATTTTAATGGAGGTAAAGCGAGAGCAAAATATTATGCAACATGCCAAAACGGTTGTAGTCCCTATTGGGTAAAGATTAATATCTAAATTTTTATCAAAATCAAAATAAATAATTAATTTTAATTATATATTTCATGAGACTCACATGTTTTCTATCTATCTTCCCACACCTCAATTCCGAGAGATTTTGTGTCAATTCAATGTGTTTTACCTGCATACATGCTAAGATAACGTTGAACTCTATGTTTTGATATTTTTATTTTAATTTTTAGATTTTTGACACTTAAATATTTGTTTGGTTTTAATGATTTTTAAATTTGAATAATTAATTAGATTTACAATTACTATTAGAAATGAAAATTTAGCACACCAAACATGAGTGTATGGACATCATTATGTACACCAAATTATGTACACCAAGCATCACTCTATATAAAATATGGTAAGTTCTTTCATGGATTCTCATAATGTGACCGTCACAAATCAAAATCATCTTTTTTTTTCTTCTTTTTCTTTTTTAATATGAGGCTGATGTTCTCAACCTTTAAATGATCACGCGATATTGAAGCTGATAAACGAACTGAGTCGCTCGAGATCTCGACTTGATAAATGAGCAATTCAAACTCGTTTTGAAATGAGATATGGACCAAATCGAACACCCTTTTATTTCGTGAGTTAAGTCGTTTTATTTGTTTCTTTAATAAAAAAACACTAGGTAGTTTTTCTACTATAAAATTACTAAATTAGACCCCGAGTATTTTTCATATTAACGATAAAACCCATATCAATTCAAATAAATTAAGCCATTTTTCGATAGAGATTAAAATCAATTTTTTTACTAAATTTAAGCACTGAACCGTCAATTTTTCATGTAGACCAATTTTTTAACCACATATTTAAATTAATTATATGATAAAAATTAATTATTGATTTTAATTCCTATCATGCTTTAAATTTTTTAACAGCTATTAAGAGATCAAATTTCACGTGATAAGTCGTGTGCTTATGGTTTTTCTCTGGTCTCTTCGAGTGACACCCGTAACTCTCACGTGCAAATGTAGGGGTTTTTTTACACGTAGTTTTTCCGTTAAACCAAGAAATTCCGTTAGATAGGCACTTTTTATATATAGAAAGATATATGAAAAACACACGTTGGAATGATGATGAATAATGAGAATAGCCATATTTCCCTTTCATTAATTATTATTTCGAACTCCGTCTAAAAGATAAAATTATTAAAAATAGAAATATTTATTTATTTATTTATTTTATATATCTAAATATTTGTATCATGTATTTGATAGAGTAGCTTAGACAATATTGTTCAATACTAACAAAAAAATTATACATGATAGTTGCCTACACCTACTAATCAAACATGTCTATTCTTTAAAATTTAAATAATGCAAAGTGTACGTTTTTTTTATGTGTACTTAGTTTGGCATCACCCACGTTTTAAAAAATTGTAGGCGGGAGAAGGGTTTTTTTGAACTGTTCAATGGTGTGCTGACACGTAAAACAGTGTAAACAATGACGTACATGTAGCACTATTGTTAAAATTTTGTATTTTATTCTTCTGATGTCACGCTATTAAAGTTTCTACATTTAACAATATATTTTGAGCGAAGCTAAATTTTTGTTAGAAGCAAAAAAATTAGATTAAAATGATTAAAATTTTATTGGCTTCATTACTTATTTGACATTAATATAGTAGTAGTAATTAATTTAAAAGATAGGTAATTTTCTTATTTATAAATAAGAAAAAGAAACACATCAAACATGAATATCTGAAAACTACTTTTTTTAAACCTACCAATCATGCTCTTAGTACCTATTAAGTTCGACTAAAAATCAAATTTTTAATAGATTGTGATAAAAATTGATAAAATGTGTCATTAAAAAGTTAATAAAAATTATGAACTCCAAAAATATCGAATTAAAAATAAGTTTTAAAAAATTGAGACCAAATAATGACTTCGTATCTAAGTTGGAATTTAAGTCAATCGTATAAAAGGAATTTCATTTGCTTGGATCTATAAGAGTCCGTTTGATTGCAAATGTGAAAAATTGGTGGAAAGAAAATGAATTACAGATAATTGAATTACCTATAAATTGTTTTATTGAGAATTGTAATTAATTGTTTTTTATTGATATAATTTTTCACTTGGTTCGTTTGACTTTATTTATCATGAAAATTGTCAATTAAATGGATAAAATTTATTAGAATTGGTGATAGAATTTGTTTGGATTGCCAAAAAGTAAAAAAAAAAAAATCAATTTTTTTTTCTCGTTTGATTTTGTTTTTCATCCAAATTGTCAATTAAATGAATAGATATTTTTACCATTGGGTTTGGAATTTGTTGCCATTGCTATAAATAAATAAATTAAAAAAACAAAAAAAAAAAAGAGAGAGAGAGAAACCATTTTCCCACCAAAAAGGTGGAAAAATGAATTCAAGCAAAACAAAGAAAATGTCACTTTGTGAGAAAATGTGGAAATTTAATTCCGAAGAAAATTATTCCCATCAAACAAGNGAAACCATTTTCCCACCAAAAAGGTGGAAAAATGAATTCAAGCAAAACAAAGAAAATGTCACTTTGTGAGAAAATGTGGAAATTTAATTCCGAAGAAAATTATTCCCATCAAACAAGCAAATTGGTGGAAGATGGAATTTGAATTCCTAGTTCCATGAAAAATTTTCCATATCAAACACAAGTTGGACAAGGACTCGCAAACACCAATTTCACGCCACTCTTCTTATCTTCTCATCTTCTATTTTCTCCTTCAATCCTCACCCATTACACTCAAAAAAATTATATTGATATAACCATTTCCACCCCACGCCACGCCCACAATTCTTTTGTTTCCTATTGAAGGCCAATCTATCATAGATATTTAGATTGACCCCAAATGATTTTGTGTGGAGTGCTAAATTTAAGATTTTGATCTTATCTAGCAAATGCCCAAGACTTCTAGGTGTTGATACTAGTACTTAATTCTTTAAAGACCAATTTTTATAAAAAAAAAATGTCGCTTCTTCAATACGGAATTCTAACTAGTGCAAGAAAAAATGTCTTTTGACGCTCAAGTCAGAAACAAGCATTTTACATCTACAACTCAAAATATGAATGTGTTGTGAATTTTTCAATATAAATCTTGATACGTTCTGTCAATATGTTGAAGATGCAGAGTATGTCAAAGTTTTTTTTATAAGAAAAGTGAAAAACTACAATTTGAAAAGATGGGGTTAAGCTCGACCAATGAGATTAAAGATGATCTTAAGTTTTGGATTTACGTGAAAATTAATTTATCGAAAGAAATGTATAGTTGAAAACGAGTTTGGAAAAAATTGAATTTTTAAAGAATAAGACTCAAACAATGGCTTAAGTACGTTTTAATGCATAACATACAAAACATCTTACATATATTTTTCTCTATTCAATCCAATACATACAATTATACATCGAACACAAAGAGAACACAACATTCTGCAAGTTGGAGCAACTCCATCAAGTCACATTTTGCACGAGACTCGGCGGGGGACAAAATGGGAATACCCCAAAGAAAATATCTAAACCTCTCAAAATGAACATGAAATTGGTCACCGTCCAGTGTCCATCACTATAGAGTATGCCATTGATTTTTTGCCCAACAAAATGTTTAGATCCCAAGTTCATTTATGTCCATACAAAATATAACATTCCAAATCCAACCGGACTAGAGAAACACTCCAAGATAATTCTATTTCAAAATTTTAAGCCATTCAATTTAATTATAGAAGAGCCCACAATATTTCAACCTTTAACAAAAATTATCTTTATGCAAGTGTTTTATTCATAAAGGTCTTTGTTTTCGATCCGTGAAGATTCTTTTCGATCTAAATCAGAGTTGTGACTACTTGTTTGGAGAAATGAGTAATGCAGTGTACGACTCTCCAACGGAGTCGAGTTCATAAGAAAAAATTGATGGGTTGAGTTTGAGTTTGTACATAGAAGAGCATTTGATAATGTAATTAACTATTGTTCCATACGATTACAATTAACTTAGGTTAAATGTGTCAATCAGACTCGACCTGTCTTTAGAGTAATACAATGCAAATAGACAAAACACATCATTCGGGGCTACGTGGCATGATTTACACCCATACCTCGAGCCTCTTCGATCCTCCTTACATGCTATTTTTGGATATGTTGACTTGTTGTGTAGTAGCGTAAGAGGAAGAAGGAGAAGAAGTGTGGTTTAGGTATGATCATGATGTGAAAAGGAACTTGCATGTCCTATAGTAAAATCTAGTTGCTTGAATTTCTTCTGCCATTCAAATCTTAACCAAAAATCTCCAAGTTAGAAAATGAAATGACAATTTTTTATTTTTATTTTTAAAAAAAATCAATAAATACACACTCCGTATGCTTTCGATAACTTCCTCTAAAAACATGACACATATACCATGTAAATAATTACTAGAGGTCTAAAGCACGTTGATTAGCTCGTTCAAATCTTAATAAATAAATAAAAAGCACGAGTAACTTGCAATGAACATGGGGCGGATCCGAGGATGGACATGGTGAGCTTGTGAACAGGGCGAACACGAGCTCCCCCAACGCTTGAATTTTTTTAGCTAGTACATTCCTCCAAGTCGGTTTGTGGGTTGATTTCCAATGATAGTTTTTATACTCTAGAGAAGTTTCTTGATACCATTATGAACTAATGACGGTATAGTTCGTAAGGCACCTTTCAATTTGTAAAATTGTTGGGCGATGAGATTGCACTAGCAAGTTAAAAATAATGAATTAAAATGAGTTTAATAAGTTTAATTAATGGACATCACCTCTTTTAACCTATCTTCGACAGGGGCGGAGCCAGAATTTAATAGTATGGGGGACAAAAATTTTCATGGGCTACTGGGTTGAACGGTGGAAAAACAATGGATATAACCAATTTTTTTTTTTCAAAGAAGGTGGGCATGGACAAGGGTGGGCTACAGCCCATCCCAACCTCCGCCACTGATCTCCGAGCTATATTTCTATCATTGGAATAAGTTTCTTATTATCGATTTGAAGAACACGAGACTAGTTACGTGACACATATTTTGAAATGAAAAAAAAAAAAAAAAGTTAAAGAGTGAACTTAAAATAAATTGTCAAAGATAGCAACTTAATTTTTTTTTTTTTAATAATTTATTACGTTCTCGCAAATTTAAATATCAATTTAAATAAAATTCTATGTAATGTGAATTGTAAATTGAGAGTCTTTTGAGAATAATTATATTATATTATATAAAAATTTGAAGCCCACTAAGGCTCATTCCTGGTTTCACCTCAGGCGCAACCCAGCCCGACACGAGCTGATGGATTTGGTGGGAACATTTTCTAAGAACTCAAAATAAATGGCGGGAAGTCCACCTAACCACGTCCACTTCTTTCCCGCTAAAACAATAAATTTTCCCACCAACTATATATAAGAATAATGCTACTGTTGCTCCTTCCCAGTTCCACATACACCAGCCTTTCTGAAAACCTAATAAGATGCCGTCAATCGCCGGAATTCACTCATCAACGGTCTCCGATCCGATGCCGGAGATCGGAAACACTACACCGCAGAAACGCTGTCTGAGATCGGATTCGGCTCGGATTAGAAACACTCCGATCTCTTCTACTCCATTGCCAGTGCAGAATTCTCCATTGAAACAGAAATCGCCTCGCATATGCGTTAATGACAGCCCTAATAGTCCCCTGAAGGTGAGTTCAATTACTTCATTATGGTTGCAGATCTTTAGTTGATGCTCTTTTAATGAATTAATTTGATTTAATTTAGTCATTCAGAAATTATTATTCTAATTAAAATTGTAGCACTGGATAAATTTAGTGTCAATGACAGGTTCTTTTTATTCGGATCCCGTTTATTACATTATGTTGCTATCATTAACTAATTGAAGCAGTAATTCACGAGGCTTGCTCATGATTGCAGGTAATTGAGAAATCGTTCACGAAATCAAGCAAATCGCCAGTGAAGAAGAGATTAACGGACTGCTTTCTTGACAAACCAGCATGGGATCCCAGTGGCAAGTTTACTAGCTTTGTTTTGCAATAAATTAGGGTTTCTGCAATTGAGGTTTATAAATATGTCTGAATGTCGTCTGAATTCAGTGATATACTATAAATGACGTTTTATTTATTTTTGATTAGTTTTCTAAGGTGTGATTTATATTAATAGACGTGGAGCAATTGAGTGCTGTTAAGGAGGCATTACATGTATCCACTGCTCCAACCACTGTCTTGTGCCGAGAAGATGAGCAAAACAGGATTTTGCAGTTCTGCAAGGAATGTGTTGAGTTAGAGAAAGCTGGGAGTTTATATATATGTGGGTGTCCGGGGACAGGAAAGTCTTTGTCAATGGAAAAAGTAAAAGAGGACATAGTCAATTGGGCGAAGGTGGTAAGTAGTATTGCCCACAATTGACGATGCTGAATATTGGTTGACAAATCTGTTACGTTATTCTAATAGATTGATGTATGCTGATGATACAATGATTTGCATTTTTGTCCCTTGACGAACAAGTATTAATGAAATGAGGAATTTTAGTTATTTATGTCCAGTTTTTCTTCTTTCTTTATTTCTCATTTTTGTCAATTCATGGTTAGCTGACGACTGAAGTTTGAACTACTACTAGTGAGGATGTGGCAGAATGCCACATCTTTAAGAGTATAATTTAACTAGAGTGGAAATATAGAAGTAATAGAATATGCTAGAAGTTAGTATATTATTAATAATATATTTGTTTGAACTTATTGCGCTAGTAAAATTTCCTAGTGGTATAAATCAAACTTGACACTTTCAATAAGTCATTTTAAGCGGTCATGAATTTCAATCCTCCCCTGTTTGTTTTCCTCAGGTTTTGAGTTTTACAAATAGAACTCAGTTTTTTTTTATATTGCAGTTATTTTTTTAAATGTTTTGGTATCTTTGTCAAATTTTTGTTTCCTCCAACATGACATTGATTCTGGATCTGCATTCGGGAATGTTTGAAATCACGTGAGTGGTTATATTCCAATAAATTTGAATTTGAAATGTCTTGTAATTCAAAACGTGCTTCTCCTAGTAAAAAGATCTATTACTTTATAGTTTCTTCTATTTTCTACGTGTATCTCCAGTCTATTCTTACAAATTTCTTTTTGGTGGTATCAGGCAGGTATTCAGCCTCCAGACACATTATCCATCAACTGCACCACTCTTACAAACGCTTCTGAGATTTTCAGCAAGGTACAACAATGTTACTTTATCACATAATTCTGACTGAAAGCTTGGATATGATAAAATGGTGGTGAATTCTTACAGATTGTTGGAAGAAGCCAAACTCAGAGAAAAGCTAAAGGTTCTAAGTTACCATTACAGGACCTCCGCAACCTATATTCTCAAAAGCAGCATCTACTTGGCATGAGGATGGTGTAAGAATCAGATTCTTCAATTCTTAAACATCTTTACGTTAGAGTTCTCATGTCTGAAGATGATTATCACTTTGCATTGTCTAACACGCATAAATTTTTTATTATTGGTGAAAAATTAATTAGACTTCTATCCTTATTCAACTTAAATGTGTGACAGGTTAATCATTGCGGATGAGTTGGATTATTTAATCACCAAAGATCGGGCTGTGCTTCACGATCTTTTCATGCTAACAACAATGCCATTCTCAAAATGTATTTTGATCGGTATGCTTACTTTTCTATTGATTTGATTCTGTTTCTGATGGCTCTAAGGCATGAAAGTGTTAATGTCTTTTCCCATTACAGGGATCGCCAATGCTATTGACCTAGCTGATCGATTTCTTCCTAAACTGCAGTCCTTGAACTGTGAGTACTTGTTTTTACATGAGACTGTTTTTCAATATCCCCCCATTTTATTTTGACTGTGCCAGGTTTGTCAAAAAGAAAGGAGAAGAATTTTCTACTTTGCTTCTAATCTCAAAACCTTTTCCTTGTGCCAGATTGATTATATGATCATAATGACTTGTTCTACTTTACCTTGTTCACATCTACTCTTTATTTTGGAGTTTTTGTGAAGTGCCAACAAGTGAACTTATTGTTTCTTTGTACTACTAGGTGCTTTTGCTCTTTCTATTTGGGAGATGTAGTCCCTTTCATTTAGTCTAAATATGAATGGTTTCACAATCAAAACAAGTACCTGGTGCAGTGCGCAGCAACTGCCCTCCCTTTTCTGTCCAATTGATTTCTATTTAGTACACAGATTCTGCAATTTTACAATTCATTCTTTCTTCTACTAGGCAAACCTATGGTCATAACGTTTCGTGCCTACTCCAAGGATCAGATCATCACAATTCTTAAGCAGAGACTATTGGTAATTCTTTAACTTATCAGATATGTATGCTGTTAATTTGCTTTGTCTGGGCAATATTTGTCATTAAAGAAAAATGATTCATTTCTGCCAATAGCTGAAGACATTAGGCTGGGTGAAGATCACAAAAGGAAAGTTTACGTGATTAAATCAACTAAAAATATACTCCAAACCTTTTCTGCACTTGTTTCAGATCTTTTCCGTGCTACCAAATAATCATCTTCCTATCTCTCTTAATGTATTTCATTACACAACTTGGTTATGGGGAAAAAAATATGGTCGAGTGTGGAATTTAGTTACTTATAGTTAATTCAATATCATATTTAGTTTGATTGATTCTCGTGTATTTTTCTTTGTCTATCAATGATACTGCTGATTTGAGCAAATAGATTCAACAATCATTTTAATCTGACTACTCATTCAACAGGCACTTCCTTACACTGTTTTCCAGCCACAAGCACTGGAGCTCTGTGCTCGAGTGAGTTTAATCTCTACTATTCCTGCATTTTGAATTTGTGTGGTTTCCCTTGCTCTGCTTGTAGATTCGTAGTTCTGGCTATGATTTCCATTGCTATTAATCTTTTCCCATTTGAAAGCATTGCACGGTATATCCATGTGTGTGCCTAAGGTCAATTTTCATTTGTCTCTGAAGCGTTCTAATTTAACACTTCTGAATGCAGAAAGTTGCTGCTGCATCTGGAGATATGAGGAAGGCTCTTTCAATCTGCAGGTTTGCGCTTTTATTCTTATGCTGATCATTTTGCATATGACATTATAATTATGACTGATGCAAGCGCAAAACAGTTGCATACAATCTGTGCTATAGATGCTGAAGTTCTTCGTTGGATACAGTCATATAACTAAAGTTGAGATTTTGGGTTGCTTTTATCTGCAGAGAAACAGCCGTATCAATATTTTTTTATGTTGTTTTAGGAATGCAATTGAGATGTTGGAAGCTGAAGTAAGAGACTCTATCAGCAAGCTGAGTTCACCATCATTAGAGAGTGATGATCACCAGAGATCTACTGCTTGTGATATATTACCAAAACCAGACAATAATATTGTAAGCCTCACATTATAACTATCTATTACAAGCTGAATTTGTTATTTGACCATAGGCCAACGCCTTTTGTATTAAATATTGTGCTTTGACACAAATGAAGCCCACAGATAATCATCGTCAACTTGTTTTTTATTTATCTATAACTTGATAAAGTAAGAATGCTGAAGTTTCTAGGTCCAATCAGCTTATTACTAAGTAGGTATCATCTAAGTATATTGTCACAAAGCACAAGTGCAGTTTTACAGTTAGCTTGTCATTATACCAACTGACCTCTTTAAATAACGTCAGAGTATCATAATTATGTGAAAAATTCTTGGTGTACATAATATATGTACATACAACCTTGCTACGTGTACCCTTTGGGGTACATGTTGGTTTATCCGACCCCACCCCTCCCTCACATGGGGTCCGGGTAAACCAAAGTGTACCCCAAAGGGTACAAATAGAATAATTCATGTACATAGGGGTGTCCATAACCCTCACATGGGGTGGGCCCACATTTTTATGGACACCCCTATGTACATATATTATGTACACGAAGCAAAGTCCTAATTATGTGCTATTGTAATTACAAAACTATAGAATTGATCTCCTGGCCGCAGGAGCCTATCACAGACGCGGCAAGAAAATGTTAGTTATGGTTCTTTGAATTTATGACCGTTTCAGAGAATCATGACTAAGGTTCTCTTGCAACTAACATGGCTGGAAGTTTTTATCCTACCAACTGGGGGCGGGAGATCAGAGCTGTAAAAACACCATAAGATGTTATTGTATCAAATTATGTGTAAGGAAATGCGCAACTATTGCCAACCTTGGTGCTTTATATTTGAGGGAATAAGTTTAGTTGACCGTTCAGACATTGATAATTATGTTTTTGTATCTGCTACAGCAATCCATGGTTCCCCTCATAATCACATAATATTGGAGCATAATACACCACATTCAAATAAAGGGAACGTGTCCATTATTGAATGTGGTGTATTATGCTCCAATACATAATTCTAATGGCCTTCAGTACCTTCCTATCCCAGGATGCAGTTCTGCAATATAATACATGTCATTTTGTTATTTTTGCATGAATCTTTCATCAATCCTTGAGATTGATTGTTTCTCCACATGAAAACCCCATCACGGGCTCTTTTCCATATTGGCGAAGCAGAGCACAGCTCTTTATTTGCTTGCAATCTATTTAACCTCTTATAACACAGTAGATTTTTTATAGGTGAGGGTTGATCACGTGGCTATTGCACTGTCCAAGGCATACAGATCACCAGTAGTGGACACTATTCAATCTCTCCCACAACATCAACAGGTAACTTTTACTTGCTGCATGTTATCTCTTTTCGGAATGACTATGCTTTTAGACCGATAACATCACCAAGAGTTTATTTTTTCATTATATTTCTTCTGATTCCATGAGTGTGGACGACTTCGCTGTTCTAAATGCACTATATATTTTCTCCATTTTGAATATTGGCTATTGTTGGCAGATCATACTTTGCTCGGCAGTGAAGCTTTTCCGAGGGGGAAAGAAGGATACAACTGTTGGCGAGGTATGCTTTCCACTAATTATATAAATAGGGTAGGAAAATTCAGACTGTGATGTGACTGATGGATCTACCATGTGGGTGCAGTTGAGCAAATCTTACATGGATGTCTGTAAATCAACTTTAATCCCCCCAGTGGGGATTGTGGAATTCTCAAGCATGTGTAGAGTGCTAGGAGACCAGGTAAACGCATCTTGATTGAGATCAAGATTGTGCATGAACATGGTTTACGCTCAGACTCCATAGAAAAGAAAAGTACACGAGATTGCATTAGCCAATTAATATAACATGATTCAAATTGCAGGGGATTCTCAAACTAGGACAATCACGAGAAGATAAACTACGAAGAGTGGCATTGAAGATAGATGAAGCAGTAGTTAGTTTTGCACTGCAGGTAGTTGATTCTTTTTTCCCGGTTTATTCTGCTAATCCAATTCTTATAAAAAAATGCATTGTTTCTCTCTTGAGGGCCGTAACATCTTTGCTCTTGATTATAATCATCTGGAACAGGGAGTGCGTTTCTTTCGGAGTTGTCTTCAATAATATGGTCACCCTTGATACAAAATTGTGAATCCTTGGAGGCTGTTTGTGCTTAAATATTTGTATAAATCGAATTCTAAAGCAATAAAGGTATTATATAATTACTTCGAAATACTTATAAAATTCGACAGCTATACTCACTAAGCTCATTTCTTTGATGTACAGATTGGCAAAATTATGGACATGGGGGGATTCAAGTGGCTTTGAATGTTGCTGAGGGTAAGCAGCATCTTTCACCTGATGCCTATTAAAAGTTGCTTTAGAGTTACATGGCTGATAGACATTCACTGATAAAGCTTTCAGATGTACACTGAAAATAATATGAGAAGTCACAGAAAGATACATATAGTATTGAATACTGGATTAATATTTTGCACAAATTCAGGTGCAATTTTTCTTTACATGGTTGATTTGATAACCAAAGCAGCAACAATTTACCATTTTTTTTATTTAAATGTCTAATTGAATATAATTTGCAAATTCCATCTTGCTGTAGTGTGCAAAGTTTTCAATGCAATTAGTGGATCAATCAATTTGTTTATATATATCGGCGGTGTTTTTTTGTCCACGGTGGGAAGTCTTATTATGTCCACTCGGAAAGACCCAACGTTAATTTGAAGAGAACCCCAACGTTGGGTTCTTACATTTGGAGAGAACCCAACGTTGGGTTCTCTTGCCACATCTGCAGGTGGACAGTCTTATTCTGTCCACCGTGGGCATGAGAACAATTTCATTGATTTGAATACAATTAATATGATGATTTGAAGAGAACCCCAACGTTGGGTTCTTACATGTGGAGAGAGCCCGACGTTGGGTTCTCTTGCCATATCAGTAGGTGGAGAGAACCCCACGTTGGGTTCTCTTGCTATATCAGTAAGTGGAGAGAACCCCACGTTGGGTTCTTACATTTGGAGAGAACCCCACGTTGGGTTCTCTTGCCACATCAATAGGTGGAGAGAACCCCACGTGGGGTTCTCTTTCTTTCCACTTTGATTTAAAAGTGTTCATAATTTCATGAAGTTGTCTCTCACAAACGAAATTTTTTACCTTTTGTATACTTGTAAATAATATACCATACAAGAATAACTTGGAGACTGATGAATTTTTTTTATACATATTCAATATTCTAATCACAGATATTCTTAACAAATAACAAATAATGAACTCTTACTAAAAATACTTTTTAACATTAATGATGAACATCGGTAAAGTGGTAACTTAGGTGGAATGATGAGATGGAATAATTCAATTTTTATGAAAGAGAGGGGGATTGAACTATTATTTATACCTCATTATTATTTATAAGTTGTTACATTATCGATATTTAATCATTATAATGATAAATAGCATTATTCGACTTTACATGGACATAGCATAGGCATCAATATACATTGACATTTGGGATCCTTCAAAGGGGTCAGCTCAACTTGCAAAACAAACTCATCGTGCAAGAACTAAATAAGTTAAAGTTGGACAAGTAAATATAATGCTTGTTTATGAGTAATATTATGAAAATCATGAAACTTTTGGGATTATTTCTAGCTGAAAAATTATTGCCTCACCTTGTACTCAAAATATTTTCTCATAAAATAATGTCAACTGGACTTGATGCTCGTTTTCCATGCCTTAAATGCCAATGCGAGCATCACGACTGTTGGATGGGCAAAGTAGAAGTCGAAGTTGAAAATTCTAGTATGAACTTTTAGACATGAAGAATTAAGCTCCAAGGTGCTTTCCTTTAGAAGTTATTTGCCCTTACTATAGTGGTGATGCACATGGGAAAACAACTATACCTCTAGGATACAATGGAACCCGAATGTATTGTTTGCCTCATGGACTACTGAAAACAACCCGAGCACAAAGGAGAAATGAAAACTACTTTGGCCAGCTTTCTTTCTGTGCATGACTCTATATTATTCGAGACATGCTTTTAACCTCTAATATATTTTCTATATTCGTCATTAATATCCAATTGAAACTCTTTTGAAAATTCTGAAGACAATCATCCACCAATTTAAAATGAATGAATTTTTGAAAAATTCCTCGTGAAGAAAATTTCTTAACTGTCCTTTGTTTTTATGGTTTGAGACACTTTTCCTGATACTACATTCCAGATCAGGAGCTCAAGTGCTCAATTTCACCCCATGCGGCACAATTTTGTTTGATTAATGCTCGAGTTTCATGAAGCACTACAAGCAACATGAGATGAAAGTAACGATGATGACCATGAAAGTAAAGAGGAAATGACTAACATGTACTTCATGACTATTGGAAATGAGGTAAATTCAAATGAAAAGAATACATATGATGAATTATCTACCTCTTATGATGAAATTCTTGGAGAATTTGTAAAAAATTGCTCTAAATCATTCTAATCTAAAAAAGAAAGACTCTTTATTGAAAAAAGAGGTAAAGAAACTTTTGGAAATTCCAAATAATTTGAAAAAGAAAAAGTCAATTACAATTCTTTAATTAAAGAGATCTCCTCTTTACAAGAAAAGATTCTAAATTTGATTCAAATTATTCATAAATTTACTCAAGGTAAGAAAAATTTTGATCTTATGCTTGGTGAACAAAAAATATGATTTTGATAAAAGAAGAATTTGATATAAACCATTTTTGAAACAAAAGCCTCTTAAAAAAATTCTTTGTTAAAGCATCTACTTCCCCTCTTACAAATATCACATGTGATTTTTGCAATAAAAATGGACATGTGAATTTTAATTGTTTAATCAAAAAGAGATTTTATTTTGAAAGCAAATACAAGTGGATTCCAAAGTCCACAGACACTAACAATCAAGGACCCAAAGTTTTATAGGTACTAAAGTACAAAAACTAAATAATTTTGTAGGTACCAAAGAAAATAAAAAGAAAATGGTCTATTATCAATAAGAAAGAATGGAATTTAAAATGAAAGAATTGAAGCTAATGAACACTCCAAAGAGTTCATCAATCAAATTGGATGATCAAGGTATATTCGTAATCATAATAAAATATCGAGGTATGATCAAATCTTCTTTTTTACTTATCGCTAGTTGAGCGGATATTATGTTTAGTATGTGCTTATGTGAAATATTTCAATCTAATCGTAAAGAATAGCACCTTAGTACAAAAAATGGATTTTTTATTTTTATTTTTATTTTTATTTTTTGATATCTTAGTGGCACTAAGACATTAGGTCTTTGAAAATTCTAGATGAATTTGAAATATGTGGGTAATATGTTTATGTATTTTGGAACTATTTAAAATATGCTATGAAATTTAATGTGGTCTGTTATAGTGGTGGCAACGAGCCGAGCCGAGCCGAGCCGAGCCCAAGCTGGGAAAAAAAAGCTCGAGCCGAGCCGGCTCGGATTTTATTTTATTTTTATGTCAAATCTACATTTTTTACTTAAAAAATTTAAAATCTGTACAGTTTTTACATGTTATAAATTAAATAAAAAAAGCTCGAGTTTGACTTGAGTTTTTTNGCAACGAGCCGAGCCGAGCCGAGCCGAGCCCAAGCTGGGAAAAAAAAGCTCGAGCCGAGCCGGCTCGGATTTTATTTTATTTTTATGTCAAATCTACATTTTTTACTTAAAAAATTTAAAATTTGTACAATTTTTACATGTTATATATTAAATAAAAAAAGCTCGAGTTTGGCTTGAACTTTTTGTGCCTAGCTTTTTTAGGCCCGAGCCGAGCCGAGCAGAGCCTGACAAAAAAAATGAGGCTCGGCCCGAGCCTTGGCTCGTTGTAACCGAGTCCGAGCCGTCCGAGCCGACGAGCTTTTTTGCCATCCCTAGTCTGTTATGTTTTGATATCAATATTGCGCATATATTTGGCATTTGTTGTTTAGTAGGGATAATACTCCTTCCTATGGTTGATTTAAATCTTTTATCATCAATATGGTATTATTTTTACTTATGCTAAAAGGGGAAAATGTAGTGAAATGATTATGCATGCTTTGATTTGAAAATATAATATACTTGTAGTATATGAAAATGGGGGGAACGAGAGAATCATTTATATGTTTTGAATGTATGATTATTGATTTGTAAAATATAGGGGGAATGTGATTATGCATGCTTTAATTTGAAAAGATAATATGCTTGGAGTATATGAAAAATGAGGAAATAGAGAAAATATTTTAGAGTGTGTTTAATTGCATTTATTTTTCATGAAAAATGTCAGTTTTCCACCCAAATTTCAACTTTGAAGTGTTTGATTGCTATTTTTTTCTATGAAAAATATTTTCCAACTTTTAAAAATATACATATTTTTCCTTGTTTTTAAGGAAAACAATTTTTTTGGGGGGAATATGTTTTTGTTTTCCTCAAAACAAGGAAAATATTTTCCTTTCTAGGATATATTTTCCATGTCAAACAAATACACTCTTATATGCTTAACTAGTGGGTTTGAACGTGCGTTGCATGTTAGTTGATTAATGTTAAAA
>CAIGRR010087379.1:0-15248 GCA_903798365.1 Fraxinus sp. 1973-6204 | reverse complement strand
AAGTAAATAAGAAATTTGTGGTGTAGTTAGTAAATTTTGTAGTGGTAATATAATTACCCTTTTATCAAACATTATTTGCTACCGTTTTACCACACATTCACCCAATAAAATATTCTACACACAAATCAATAAGGTTACTTTAAATTTCAACTACACATTCTCCAAAAAATACTATTTATTGCATCATTCTTCTCCCAGGAGACAAACACAGCCTAAATTTATTTTACCAAACTCCCACAGTCCCACTATTGTTTGCAAATTATCTTTGTTCTGGTTAGGTACTGTGGTTGGTGGATTTTACAAAAAATATGAACAATAATGCCACTTATGTTTGACATCATCCATAGTGTCAAACTTTCACTGGTCTAAAAATTATTTTTTCATTTTCAAACTGTGTGATGACACGTGATGTAAAATTTGCTGCACACTGATGAACACCAAGATTGAATTATGAGAGCATATTCCAATTTACATTGATTGGATTCCGTTTCTATCATCTTTCATTCTTGGGCTTGTTCTTATTGTAAATGTGGGCTAATGCCGTAATCAATTTGGGCTAAGGAGGAAAATAGAGAATTTTAGGCCCAATAGTCCAACAACAACATTTTTTACAAAATGGCCCAACATCAATCTATGGTTCCACAAAGGAATTGTCCACCGAAAAACGAAAATTAATTAAAGATTTACATATCACGATGCTGCATGCGAATTATGATTACATAGCCAAACCTTGAAGTTCTTGTTCACTTTTAATTCTTGTACATGTCAATACAGACTTATACACCAGTATTAATTCACCTGTATTACACATAACTCTAAGTAACATGCCTACGGAGACAGAAGGGGGCTGCCTGCCTTGATGAGGACAAAAATACTGCCACCATCTCCTCTCGAGATCCGAAGATCATCGTCAAGGTATGTTGTTAGAAGCCACGATTCCGCCCTGCTGCTGGAAATGGGAAACTTCAGTGGTGGCTGGCTAGAAATGGTTTTTGCAACAGAGGAAGCAGTGTCTTGGACAGAACTGAGCAAACCTTTGAAGGGTGTGAGATCAATCTTTTGTCCCAGAAATTCCACATTTTCTGGTAATACAATGGAATCGGTCAGCTGAGGAGTGCCTATGATTCCTTCTTCGAACTTTATCTGCAATTCAGGATGGCATGGTAAGATAAGAGTTATAAAATAAGTAACTTAAGGTAAGAGAATTATAACTTATTCAAGCTATTTTAGGACACAGGCAATGATCAAACAGATCAAACCATATGGAACCATTATTATTATTATTTATTTTTCCCCCCTTAAAATGCAGTTCATCAATTCATCATACAAGTTCCTCATCAGGGTCATGATTTATTATTAGAAAACGTAAAACTACGAACTAAAGTTACCTGCACACGCTGGGGACTTCGAACTTCAAATTTGGCATTGGTACTTATTGAAGTGGTTGCCAAGGGCCCAGCAAAGACCACACAGTTCTGGACTGTGAAATTCTCCGAGTCAATGGTCTGTGATATCTCTTCAAGAGTCACCAATGGCAGTGTTCCCCTTGATAACAAAGGAAACAAACCCGCAAAAGATGTGTACCTGCAGTACCTCTCAGAATAAAATTGTTAGTCAATTTATGAAATATTAATCTTAGCAATCAATGATCAGGCACTGAGACCATGACCAAGGCAGGGTTGTATAAAATCTAAAGATCCTGCAGTAAGCTACGACAAAAATATGCCATCAATATCATTCAAACCAAGTAAAGAAGTGTAAGAGAAGAGCATTGTAGAGAATGACTATTGGTAAAAAATGATTCAGGGTCCATAAAACGTTGAGAAAAAAACAAGGGAAGTCATTTTTCAAGAAGCACAACACCCTACATAGACTTCAAAATGACGCAGGAAAGGTAGAAAACTAGATGGCTATTTCAGGGTTTTCCACTTCATGTTTCATGTGTAGCCTTTACATGTCAGTGACAAGCAATGATGTACTGTTTATTTTCTTATAAGCATTAATTTTAGAACTTTTAAGAATGTCATTATTAACCAATCACAGACACATCTGACACCATACATAGATAATTACTACAGAAAAATGCCTGTTCTGATTGTCTACTGCAACCCCAAATATTATGATGGTGGCTAGTTCCAGTTCCTCTCAACCTCAGTTGGCTAGTGCCAGTCAAATCTGGTATTTTTAGTCGAAATGTACACAGTGTAATAAGTTCCCACTTCTTAATATATTAACATTGGTTCAGATCCTTTTTTTATTTTTTTGGGAACTTCTATTGTGAGGAACAGGACCTTTATGTTCGTCAATGGTGCTGGATAGATTTAAAAATGAGGCAAAATACAAACTCCACTACCAGGATACATGATCAATGGTCCCATCATTAAAGAAACCAAGTGAAAAGTTGCATAGAGCAAAATGAAGTAAATCATCTCATTATTCACTACGACCATTGAAAAATAAACAATTGTAAACACATATATCCATTTCCATGGTCAGCATCTCCAGACTCTAGAAGTAATTCAATATAAATTGATCATCTGGCTTTGCTGAATCCTTCCAGTGATATAACAAACAAATTTTAACTTTTTCTTGTTCACTGACATCGAATACTATCTAATCTACTTTACAATCTTCTCTTTATTAATAATAATTTTTTACCGGGTTTCATCAATGGCCACTTGTGATTTTGTTCAACGGTGTCTTAATATAAAAACACACACGTGGTTCACGAAACAATTAGAAATTGTTGCTTGAAAAACTCAAAACAATACTAATATTAACAAATTATGCCCACCGCATAAATTTAATATAAAAAAAATTAATTTCATATTCCAATTAGAGGAAAAAGTATATTGGAACTTACGCAAGAATCCATTTTCCATTGAGCCGGGTCAAAGCTTCAGTGGGTGCCGGAGTCGGGTTTTTCGCCTCAAGCTGTGTGATCAGCTCAACGATCTCCGCCCTCGTCTCACTACTGGCAGTCAAACCTCTATTTGTTCCATAGAAAGAGTCCACCAATTGCTTCTTCAGTATGTCAATTTCAGCAGGCTCCGTTGGTGGCTCCTCCTCTGCCACTGCTACCGCTGAGGCATCCGGCTCTTTTTCTGGACCCCACTCATCATCGCTCACTGCTCGGACCGAAAATTTCTGCTTCGGCTTCGAAAGTTCTTTGTTTAGATTGGNCTTCTTCAGTATGTCAATTTCAGCAGGCTCCGTTGGTGGCTCCTCCTCTGCCACTGCTACCGCTGAGGCATCCGGCTCTTTTTCTGGACCCCACTCATCATCGCTCACTGCTCGGACCGAAAATTTCTGCTTCGGCTTCGAAAGTTCTTTGTTTAGATTGGCGTTCTGTGATGCGATTTTAGCCGAGAAACTGATTACATTCACAGGAGAAAGAGACGATTTCGATGTGAATTTTGAATTCTGGACAGAGATACAGAATCTTTTTACTGGTAATAGGTTGAAATAAGAAATTGAAGCCATTCTCGACTGTCGCAGCAGTGTTGTTTTCTGGCTGAGTTCAAACGGGTGCTAAATTGCTCTACGACAGGCATCTTCTTACCATCGGGAAGGCGGTGGAATTTTGCGTACGAATTGGTAGTTTGAATGAAAATACTATTAAGTCCTTGTCACTTTTCGCTGTTTTTGTTAAATCTGAGGGTATTTTAGACAGGAAGGTCACTAGTATGGAAGCCGTGAGGTTCTGACACGTGGTGTATCGTGTTTACATGTAAAGATTAGCTTTGAATGATAAACCTATAATGGAAACAAATGGCATGTGATTCTGAGGTAGAGAATGGTTTATTTATTTTATGCAATAATGATTTCAATTGCATTCTAGAAAATTCTTTTATTTGCATTGATTTTAATTCTTTCACGTGATAAATGGTTAAATCATAGTTATCAAACTCGAGTGACCCAATTAAATCAATGTCATGGGTCATTGATCAAATCGTTGGGTCTGTTTATTCATAGAAAATTTAAATAATGATTGATAATATTTTTGTGAATGATAAATATTTTTTATTTTTAAAAAAAATAATAAAAAAAGTCATGAAAAGCTAATTGTATTTTTCTCAAAAGTAATGAACATCTTCTTTCAATTTTTTTTTACGTACAATCAATATTATAAAATATTTTTAAGTTATTATAATAGATGTTTATTAGCACAAAATGTTCATACATCTGATATTCAGTGTGCAAGACGTTCATACGTTTTAACTTTTTGCATTTTCACTTTTATTTCAACGTTTCATTGTGGAAAATGTCCTCACATCCATCTGTTGTGAGTTTCATCACTAAATGCACACATAAACTCACTTTTAATTTGAAACTCGAAGGGTAAAATGGTCCGGCCACTTCATTTGGCTCTTCTTTGCATTTTCACCTTTATTTCAATGTTTCATTGTGGAAAAATGTCCTCTCGTCCATCTGTTGTGCGTTTCATCGGTAAATGCACACATAAACTCACTTTTAATTTGAAACTCGAAGGGTAAAATGGTCCGACCACTGGCTCTTCTTCAACCTAAATATGTACGCACGCACGGTTCCTCTTCAACTTCTCGACTGTTTATGTCCCTTTTGCACCCATTCACTTCTCCTATCATCTAAGATCTTTCCTCTCACAATGGGCTACTCTCTGTACGCAATGGAGGGTGAGCTGGAAGAATATATTTTTTCGCCGTAGGTCCGTTATTTTCTTATTTTACACTTCGAAATTTCAAGATTTGAGTGATTGAGGCTTCCTTACTATATTTGATGAAATTTATTATTTTTTTTCACAAGCTTTTGTGTCGAAACAAAATGCTTTATACGTTTATTAGAGAGCCCGACGACGACACACCCACATACGGTATGAACGCTGTCCATTCATGATCACTGATTTTCCTTCATTAGTTTTGTTGTTATGTGGAATTAAAGATTGAAACTTTATTGAAATGTGAAATGGAAAAAGTACTTCAACACTGTGAGGGAGATTTTGGGGAGTTTGTAGGTTTTCATCCGAAATTACATGACATTGGTATCTACGGCCTTGGTGTCACTGATTACGTAGATGCCATCTACAAAAATGAGTCTTACCTGATCACATATACACCTTTAATTTTCCCTATCACGGGGCCCGACTCATGGCCTAGCCTAGGTCTCAACCTCTTAAACCACCTGTGTACACCAAAAAGTATGGGAGGACCAAAAAAATAGAAGAAAGTAGCCTAACGAGGTGAATCCTTCAAGTCATGCGAATAAGTCTAGAAAGCCTTCGCAAAATGAAAGCCTTTCGGAGACAACTTCAGCAAGCATATCTGGTGTAGTGAAGAGAGCAAGGATGACTCAAACATGTCGAATATGTGGTGAACCAGGCTACAATAAGAGGAGTTGCAAAGGAACACCACCACCAACACCTAATTAGGGACCGCCTATTAATTTTTCGTGGTTTATTGTTGAATGCAATTTTAGTGCATTGAAGCGGTTGTTGAATTGTAAATTTCTTTTGTTCATGTGTCTTAATGCTCAATAGTATAGTAGCCCAAACTGCTATGTCTTAAAGTCTTCATTTTGACTATTTTAGATGCAAATTTGGTTGTCACTCTTAATTCTAATTCAGAGTTTTTTTGTTTAGTACATTCTATTGTTGTCTTTAATTTGGAATTTGATCAATATGTTTGTTGTGGTTGATTAGGGTCTTGACTTGCTGTGGTTGATGATGATCTTGACTTGCCATGGTTGAAGATAATGGTTACAGGATATGACAAGGACAGTTTTCATAAAAATCTGAAACGTGTAGACGTTATGTGCAAAATGTATCGAAACGTAGGGACGTTTTACGCACGAACCTTTGAAATGTTGGGATGTTTTAGGCAAACACAATTTGAACGTTGGGATGTTATACACAAAAAAAAAAAAATTTGTAACGCGTGTCAATTTCGGGGAAAACAAATTGAAAACTTCAATTTTGATGCAGAATTCTGGGACTGTGACTTATGATTTCTGATATCGATTTGCTATGGATAGTGATGGCGGATGAAAGTAGGTATGAAAAGTCAAAATTGAATAATGGAAAATGCTTCACCTTGGTGATGATGAACAATTGACTTCAAATAATACAGGCGTTGCCATTTAGAATTACGATCTAACGTACATGATTTCAGATTCAACAATTTGAGAGGTAAGACTGCTTCGTTTTGTTTGATTAATCTTTTTCTTTTTATTTCTTGACAATAACATGTTTATGACTGGAAGAAGAGCCAAATGAAGTGACTTAACCATTTTACCCTCCGAGTTTCAAATTAAAAGAAATTCGAGGTGTCATTTAACGGTAGAACTCACAGCAGATGGATAGGAAAACATTTTCCACGATGAAACATTAAAATAAAAGTGAAAATACAAAAAATTGAAATGCATAGGACATTTTGCACACTAAATACCAAATCTTGTGCTAATAAGCCTAGAATAGAAGTTAAAGTTTAAGTGATAATCATTGAGTTTCTTGAAAATAAGTGTCATATATTATAGTATTAATTATTAACATAACATTTTACCTAGTGGTCAATAATGAATATTAATTTTCAAAAGATAAGGTGATCAATTCCCCATGCTATCAATTTTTTGAAATTTACATGAAATTGGTGAGATAATTAGAATCGGTAAACCAATTCACTATTAAACCCGTCGGTTCATCCGACCTTAGACCGGTTTGAATGCTGATCAGTTCTCTTATAGGACTTGGACTGGACCGGTCGTTCCGATTTGAATTTAATAACTATGGGTTAAATACTCCATATGTCCTATAAAGATTAGGCCCTGGTAAAAAAAATTGAAAAATAGATTGAATCGAACCAACTCGGGTCAGCTTGATTGAGCAAATTGATTATAATTGATTAATATAAAACCACTAAAATGATGGGTTTGGTCGGTTATGGGTTAAGGCTTCAACCCAACTGTTAACCGACCCAACCCAACCTAATTATATATATATTTTTTAGTCCTAGTTTTTATTGCAGTTTTTAAAGTTTCCCAATTTTTAAATGTTTGTTTAGAGTTCCTAGTTTTTAGTATGATGCATTTACAAGATTAAAGCCTAACTTAAAAATTAAATAAATCAAAAATCAATACCTAGTTATCTTTTCATCTTCTATGTGGTCCCAAAAAAAGGCGAAAAGTGAAAATTATCAAAATCTAATTGCCTCCATAGTTTGAAATTGTTGTCCCTGTCTCTACCGTTTCCTCTACTGGTTGTCTCTCCCTTTATTGAATACATATTCTTGACGTAGTAGAGAGTCGACATTTCGAATTGAAACAAGTATAGTTTTTTATTTGATTTAGTCAAGTGCAGAATAATTGTTAAATTAATTCCTTGTATTTCATTAATATTCATGTTCAATTTCTTAATCTTGTATTCTTGACTCTTTAATTTAGAGTCTGTTTGGTAGATATTAAAATCGGATTAAAATTGAAAAATTAGTCGTTATTGTTGATTTTTATTAGACGAGTGAGACCCAATAACGGTCATATTTTCAGTTTNCTTTGAATCCTCCTTTATTATTTCATTTTAGCACAACTCAAGACCATGACAACACTTAGGGCATGTTTGGTAGAGATTAAAATCAGATTAACATTGAAAAATTAGCCGTTATTGTTGACTTTTATTAGACGGGTGGGACCCAATAACGGTCATATTTTCAGTTTTAATTGAATTTTAATTGTTTTTAAACATGCTCTTACTTTTTCATGGGAGTTTGTTAATTTCGAATTTTTCATAAAGAAATATGGATTTCATATCAATAATTCATCCAATAAAATAATGATTATTTCTTTGTTTTATATTTGGAAGTTGCAATTAAATAATAGATTTTTCTTGGCTTAATTTTCTTAATTGTCCACAATAACAAATTTTCTTGGCTTCATATGTATGGGCAATATTTGTTATTAATTTTGCTTTAGTTATAGGTAATGAAATAGTATTTTAAATTTCATTTTTTAAGTACTGCACGTCTTAGCTCTTTCAATTTTATTGACTTCTAGCGTCAAAATGGGTGTAAAATCTGGTGCATAGTAGAGTAAAATTATGTGTTAATAACAAGATATAATTTTACTTTATTTACTATAATAATAATAAATAAAAAAGTTAGGTGTACTCAAATTGGGCCCAAAAGTTTTAAAGTTTTTTATTTTATTTTTTATTTTTTTAAAAAAAAATTAGTTTAGGCAAATGACAAAATCAACTAACCAAATCGAACCGAATCGATCCAAACTGATTCGATTTGGGTAGGTTTGGTTTAAGAGCTTGATTGAGTCGGTTTGGATTAGTTAGTTTTGGCTTCGAGTTGGGGTTGAAATCGATCCAACTCGAACCATACACAGTGTTACTCCTAGGTTTGAAGTCCCAGCTCAGATCGCCACAAGGGTAGCGAGTCCACGTAAGCAGAAAACTAGCTGGGAGGTCAAAGGAAGGGCCAACATAGTCGAAATAAGAGAGAGGATATCGTCCGGGGCCCCCCTACTGAAGCAGATGTTGTCGTCGAACTCCTCCACCCCGCATGAAGCACTGAGGCTCTGAAGCCTGAGGCAGAGGGTCCTCCAAGCTGCCCGAAGTTCTATGCCGCCAAAGGCTTTCAAGTCAACGCCGACCCTGAACTGCACAGAAGATTTGAAGATCCATGAAGTGATTGATGTGACGTCTGCAATAGAGTATGTCAATGTCAGCCTACTAAGTAGAGCGGCCGACCCTGTGTCAAGTATTAATTGTAAAAGCGGACAATGATGTGAAGTTTCAATCCAGGAGATCAGACCACGTGGTTTTTGATCCAGCGATCACCACGTCGGCCAGGACAGTATAAATAGCTTTTCTTAGTATGAAAAAAGGGGTTGACCTTTTGTAATGAGACAATAAAACACATGCATTATCATTCTCAATGAAAGACAGAGGGGAAGCAAGTTTTAGGTAGATTGTTATTTACATGTTTTACAAACACAAAACAACAACGATCAAGACTCCAACATAAACACCATTTTTCTATATCTATCCTTTCACATATTCCATAATAGAAAAGTTAGATTTATTTTAGGAAATGTACTGGGTACTCGTTGATAGTGCGATTGCCGTCGAAACAAAACTGTCGGAGTCCAAACGTCAACGTCTTTTGCCGGAAAGTGCCTTTCACGTCCTTCTTAATTTGGTAGAGTTCCCGTTCCGATAGAAACATGTCAATTTCGTGCTTGACGTGGCAAGAGTGGACCCGATATCTGTTGAGTTCATTTTCTTGGGGTCAACACACATGCTTAATAAGATAGGCTTACTTTGTTCCAAATTATACACAATTTTTCTTTGTTTAGTGTATAATTAATTTCTTAATTTTCTAATATGTTTCTATTTAGTTTGTATTGTTATCAACAATATGAATTCTTATTATTCAATGTAAGGATATATTAGAAAAAATGTAAATAAAATTTATAATTCCTACTATATTAATTTAATTTTGTTAATTTGTGTGAAAATAGAAATAAGTCGATCTTTATGGGATGAATGAAGTAATATAAATATTGAGCACTTTAGAGCCAGGGTAAATTACTCTAGGGATCCCCAATCTTTCCTAAGTGTGATATTCACACGTCCAACCTTTCTTTTGTGCTATACCCATCCCCAACTTTTAAACAGTGCGCATATTGTTTCCCAACTTGACCAAAAGGTCAGTAAAAGGTCACACGATGGGCACGTGACGGTGACTTATGACTATAATTTTTAAAAATAATCTTCTCCATTTCAATTTTAACTTAATTCTTGTCACGATAAAGTAATATTCAAAGTGAAGGAAGATTATTTTTGGACAATCATCCTCACCGGTTATATATCACATGATTATCATGTGACCATTTATCAATTCAAGAATTCCATCATTTGAAAATGGATTTTTGAGCCACGATATAGATGTGGACTTGAATTACAAACTACCAACTCAAGAATTCCATCATCTTTTTTGGAATCAGAGTGAATCCCCTGTGTTCAGCGATGTATCAAAAAAGCTGAGTGCTATAAAATTGGAGATAAGTATAGAAAGAGAAGGATCAAGTGCAAGTCTAAATTTAGACGAAGGGAGAAGAATGTTACGGATTATTTGCAACTTTCTATGAACTGGGAGGTCATTGGTTCCTCGAATAACCAATGATTTAGGAGGTACTATAAGTTTCTTCGAAAAATTAATAATTTTTTCTTTATCATTTCTTAACTTTTCGTTATGAACAATACGTGTCAGTTGAGTATAGATCATGAATTGCGAATTAATGATGTACTTTTCGTAATTTTAAATCCACACGTGCAATATTACACGCACCATTACTATGACTAGAGGTGTAAAATAAATTGATTTAGTGCGTAGAACGTACGTGATGGTCCACCAGTAGAAATCGAATCGCTTAAAATTTACCGATTCTGATTTTATTCCTTCTGTTTTTTGATGGCAGTATCGTGCTTATCTTTGATTAATAATTTGAGTCCCACACGGAAACTCGGTAATTAGTTAGTGTTTAATTGCTAATTACGCAATTGCAAACGCGATTAAGGGAAGCCATCTATTAAATTCTTTGTCGCAATGATAACCAATTTTAATAGAGAACAATCCTAGGCTAAAGTTTAGGTTGTATCACCATAATGTAAGGTGATTGTAAGAATCCGTGCAATTATGCAAACGAAAGGAATCCAATTTCCTTGGAAGTTCATTAGCCGTTCATTTTCATCCTTACAATCTGCGTACATGTAAATAGAGTATAATATTAGAATATGAAGGATATGGCCAATTTAATTTATGGGAGTGTTATAACTTATAAGATCATTTTCAACCACGCATTCAAATAATAAATTTTTTTCTACTTCTTAACCACACATTCTCCTTGGAAAAATATTCAAAACTCATTTTTTCTCAAATAATGTGAATCAAACAGACTCTTTATTAGAGTTGTTTTTTGAATTTTTACATCGATATTCAAATTTGAGTATAGTCAGTATAATCAAGATCCAAATTCAATTTATTCAAATGATTATAAAGCGCCGTAATTTTTTTGTTGTTATTCGATACGAACAATTCACGTTCATATCAAATTCTCGTCTATATAAGTCTAATCGTGTTCTTATCAAATTCTCATCTCTACAAGTCTAATCAAATAGTAAATCACACTCATTCGAGCTAGTTGACATGATTAGGTAAACTCTGGTTTAACTTCATTGAGTACAAATTTTGGAAAGTAAGATCTAACAAGAGTAGGAATAACATGTAAAATGAATCGGTGTAATAGGATCATCGACAAAACATAAAAAAACAGAAAGATAAATTTAAAGTCTTTTTGAATAATATTTCCATAGTGCACAAACATAAATTTCTAGCAATATCAGCCCGACAAAATGTCTAATTTTGAACTTTTACTGAATTCGAGTTTTGTTAAAAGAATAAACTTGATTTGAATTCAAACTAACAATAAAAAAATGCTTACAAATTTCCTTAATCTTTTCAGACAATTCGATTCCAAACTCACATGTTGCTGGCAACCTTGTACATTACGTACATATATCTAGCCTCGAAAAAGTCGCGCACGTTAATATTCGAAGCTGTGGGCCAAGAGCCCAAAACTTGCTTTATTTTAAATCTCAGCCCGCAATAACTTTTTCACCGGAAAGCGCATTGGTCAAAAAATCACAAGCCTAGAAAAATGTGAGAAAAATACAAATAAACATCTTTTCTTTTTATGAGTTGCAACTACTTTGTAATCCAATTTAGTTGGTTTAAATCTTTATTTTTTTTGTATTTATGACAATCTAATCAACAAAATCGAACTCCTTTTAATCTCACGTATATTTTATAGACAGGAAATTCAAATACTTGGAGACTTCACTTAGGCCCTGGTTGATGTTGTTTATTTTCAATGAATTTTCAAGTTCCAACTTTTTTTGTCTTTGATAGCCTAATTTTTCTGTGGAATTCATTTTCCCCCAACCTCTCACGCGATCCCTTTTTTCCTTCTTTTTATTGAATTTGTTTTCCCAACGCTTTGATGGGAAAATGGTTTTCCATTTTTGTTTTTTTGTTTTTGTTTTTTGCAATAGAAACATGTAAAAAAAAAAATCCCTTTAATGGACAATTTTCATAAAAATAAAGTCAAACAAATACCAAAAGATTCAAAATTTCAATAATTTTCAGGTGGAAAATTATATCAGTCAAACACAATTAATTGACAATTCTCAGTAAAATAAGTTATAAGCAATTCAATTCTCTGAAATTTATTTTATTTCCACCTAAATTTCATTATTCCAATCAAACGGACCCTAAAAGTTAAAGTAGCAGCGTTGCACAACAACATAGAAAAAACAAAGAGAGAAGGGAATTGAGAAAAAAACTTGTATATAAAAACCTCAATGATACCAAAACTAAGTATCATAAACACGTAAAATACGTGTCCAAATCCGACAAATGTAATATTTTTTTTTTAAATAATCAAATATTTTTTAATTTATAATTACTAAATTTAGCTTAATACTGCGTGGAAGCCATACCTGACCACCACAAGCATGCAAGCCAATGATTGATTAAATTTAGGCCACATTATCTCATAATGAAGTTATTGAATTTTAATAGTAAAGCTCCAACGTTCGTAACATTCTTTTTCGTTATAGACCTTTTGATTATGTGTTTTGATTTTATCACCATAAATGATAAAATTTCAGTAAATGAATCTCATTAATTCATACAATTCATTCACTTAGGTTACGTTTAACATATCGGATTAAATCTATAATGAATTCATAAAAAAAAATTACAATGAATTGTAATAGGTGAATAATATTTGTTAATTTTTCATTTAAAAAATAATCATTTACTGTGAATTTAGGCCGAAAAAGAAAAATATAGTAAAGCATTATTTTGAATGAAAATTCAAATGATATTATCTACTTTTAATCCATCATAATACTCTTAATAAATACATAATCTATGATTATTATTTACATAAAATATATTGAAGAGACGATGAAGATACACATTGACATCTTTGTTTCACATTGCAGAAGCTATGTTCGTTCGCTTTACCCACAAATTGAATAATGCACTCAGTATAACTTTTGATGCAATCGCGTTTATTCGTATATAATTAGAAAGAGTTGAGTAAAATAAAAAATAATAAAAAGAAATGAACTAATTCCATATCAGTCTACCATTTGGATGCACGAAATGGTATCCTGAATTCGGAAGGCAACTGCCACATGCTGCAAAACCTTGTTCCTCGCACCTGCTTCTCAAGGATTTTGACTTTGCCGACGATAATATTGCAGAAAAATACACGTATATGCATCATTCAGATAGTTAAATTGTAAATAATTAATTTTAATTATATATTTTATACCATATATATTATAATAGACTATTAAATTCCTATAGCATTGACAAAAGAAATTAAGCTCGACTGGAAGCCCCACAAATTGTTCTTTGTTTCGTTTCTTTGTTTCTATAATCTTCAACCAAATATTCCCTCCATTTCTCTCTCTCCCTCTCTAGGATCTGTCAATCAGATCACCAAAAACCGATCAATTTTTATTTTCTGGACCACTACCTCTTCCTTTCATATTAATACTCTTTTGCTCCTTTTGTCAATTCACTTTTCTTTTGTGAATCGAATTGGAAATCATGGGATTGCTCATTCTTGATGTAACTCACGAGATTTCAATGGTTTAACCTCTCAGTCATTCGTTTCTTGTAAGTACGTTTTCTCTTCACCACCCTAATAACTATGCATTAATTTCACAATATAATATACACTTGCGAGTTTCTGTTTTGTGTGTGTGTGAATTCATATACCGTATGTCCTTTTTTTGGGTTTTGTTCTGTAAAAGAATGGGCCAAATAGGTGAAATTTTGGGGTTTGGATTTCAGGCAAGAGTTGAATTAGAGAGAGGAGCAAGGGCAATAGTGGAGCTATTGAGAGAGAGAATGGACGGCGTTGATCGCGTGATCAGAAGAAAGACTCTAGCTGAACGGCTAGGATTGAAGAATATTGGGTGCTGTGGGAGCACATGGGCCCTCCGACCAACTACCGTTAGTGAACGAGACGACGATGAAGAAGAGTACGGCACACCGGAACCACAAATTGAGGTCATAAATGTAGACCACGCGCCGCCGCAAATCGAGTCAACTCCAGACTGCATCAATCATTCTCCGGCGGCATCGGGGATGAACTTGGCGGCGGCTTTGGCGGCGGAACGCCATCTCAGAGCAGCGCTAGATTCGGATAATGGAGGAATTGACACAGGCCCAAGCCCAGCAGGGTCCAGTAACAATGAATGGTACGATGTAACTGCAGAAACCGCACCGAGGACCCCATTCAGAGTGTCGTTAATGAGACTACTGGAGGAAACGGACTGCTGGGATAGAGAGGTGAAGAAAGAGGAAACAGGAGCAGCAGCAGCAGAAAGTGGGAGTGGTGATTCAGTGTGCTGCGTGTGCATGGGAAGGAAAAAAGGTGCAGCATTCATACCATGTGGGCACACTTTTTGCAGAGTGTGTTCAAGAGAGTTATGGTTGAATCGAGGTACTTGTCCCCTTTGCAACCGTCCGATCCTCGAGATCCTAGATATTTACTGAGATCAAGATTGATTCTTGAGGTTTGTGATGGAATTGAATCAAACGATGGTGATGAATTTTTATTATAATGTAGAATTTACTCATACCAATTTTAATTCCTAATTGATTGATACTGTAACGGGAGAAATCTTATCTTGTGCAAAAGCGATACTTCTGGACCTCTGGTGCAAAAAATATACAGTATTTTGTTTTCATTATTTTTGGATAAGAAATGTTTTTCCTCTTTTATTTACCTTATTTAAGAATTCGCAGACCGCAGTATTCTTTAATATGAATTTCGGGTCAAGAAATTTACTTGAAATGATGAATTTCAAGATTTTTTTATGGTTGACTCACATTGCATTCCAAAACTCCAACAATCTCCATTTCTTGTTATCCAATGGTCTAAATCTCAATCACAATGAAATGAGATTATTATCCACAATTTAAGTGTCAATTTTTGTGAGATTTCTCCAAAATATGGTTATAAGGACTTTCCAATTTTGATATAAATTTTCATGCGAATTTTTCCTTCATTTTTTATGCCATCTTTTTATCTTTATTTTTTTTAAGTGGTAATTACAGGTTTCCCTACTTTCAATATTCAAATTCATAAATCAAATTTTAAATTCAAATTTTCAAAAATCAGATGTT
>CAIGRR010087286.1:0-15469 GCA_903798365.1 Fraxinus sp. 1973-6204 | reverse complement strand
GTTATATAAAAAAAAATTAAAAAAACCGGCTCTGCTCGCCGCTCGGCTCGACTTGGGCGAGCTCGGGCACGAGCCGAGCTCGCCCAAGATGCCAGACGAGCCACGAGATCGGCTCGACCCATTGCCACCACTATCCACAACATATTAAAAATTCACGTTTAAATAGAAAATCTTTCATATTAAAAATACGAATTTATATGACGTCCAACCAACCATATTTTTTCTTTCTACCTTTTATTTTTTTCTCCATTTCTGATTGTTTTATATGACTTTTGTCCTTTTCACTCTTGTATTTTTTTGTCTTTTTTATATGTTACCAAGTAATTTTTTTTTTTCCTTTTGAAGGTTGGCAACAATCTCTGCTTAGGGCGTGTTCGGTAGAGATTAAAATCAGATTAAAATTGAAAATATTATCCATTATTGTTGACTTTTATTAGACGAATGTGATCCAATAATGGCTATATTTTCAATTTTAATTGGATTTTAAGCACGATCGAACACGCCCTTAATATGGTAATTAAATCGCCAAAATTTACATACGACCTGAAATATTTCCATCTCGAATTCGAATATTTAAAAATGCATTAAAAAAATATTATACACTGTATTGCACTAAGGGTAGGCAATTTTCTCTAATGTCTAAAGGACCTTATGTTGGTTGCCAATCAAGAGCTACACCTACTTTGAATCTCCCTAAGTCAAAATAAGTCGCACATGTTTAAAAGTTAACCGTTCATTCAAACGCAATTTTACCTTTGATTTCTCTAATGCTTAAAACAATCTGTTACGGGTCTATGCAGACCCAACACATCGTCCGCCACGTGTCAGGGAAAACGACCCCATCACGCCACATGTCGAACGAGGTTAGTCCGCATGGGACGAACTGATCACGCATAGGATGAACCGGAATACCTGTCCGACAAAAGAACCGAACTCATCCGTGAGTCGCAGCGGATGCAAAGGCCCGCACTCTACATCCACAGAATTGCTCGTGCCTGCTACATCTCGTCTCCGTAAAGATCTTTTGTATAGGATAAATAGTCAAATCTCTGACTGATTGATGGGATGTATGGCAGGATGCAAACTGTAAACTCAATTGCCCTTATCAAAGTCTTCAATGCACACCAACCTATGGAGTGACGGATTGATACCTAGGATGGGATAGCTTATGAGGATCTGATGCTACGTAGCCCCTCATCTAACGGTTCTTCCCTTTCCATCCTTAATATAAATACCTCCACATTATGCCTGAGAGGAACGGGGATTTCTCATAATGTTGGGAACAAAAGTGGTAAAAAAAACTCTTTCCTTTTTAAGAGAAAAATACCTATGCCCTCACCAACTACGATCCGACGATTATTCAACCGTCGGTGATCATTTTTCGATCGATTGATAGACTGACTTGACCGTCGGAGTGCTGCGGCCACTTTTACTCTCATCGAAAAAGGCCACGAATGACTAACAACGTGCTACCATGTGCAGGGAGGAGCTGACTTGAAGACTTATTCTGTTGGCCACGTATCGAAGCTATTTTTTGAGGTCAACAAATTGTCATCGTCTGTTGGAAATTACTTTAACCACGGGTATTTCCACGAAAAGGCTTGATTGACGAACCGGTTAATATTCCTCCCTTGAAAAAGGAATTGATTCTTGAGAAAGAATTAGAAGTTGCGCGACAAGACTACGCTCTTGGCAAGGAAACTATCACTTCGGGTCATGAGTTTCAGTAACGAAGAGGTGAACCCAAGAAGAACAAGGGACGTCTCTGAAGAAGAGATTATCCAGAAAAATGTCACGCATTAACGACCCCACCACGGGTATCGTAGGAGTGGTCGAACTGCTGCACGATTAACTGCCGAAGTGGCCCATATAACCGACAACATGAGGGCCATAGCTGCTTAGAATGCAGCCATGCAGGAGGTGCTCTTGCAAGTACAAAATCAAAGAGGTTTTCAGGCCCCATCGAATCCCCAATAGTCAGCCCATAAGAGAACTGAAACGGAATCGAGCATGAGGACTCATGTGAGCCCCCAGGGAGAAATCCCCATGGAAAGGGAAGTGGGAATGGATACTTCCAATTACACTGCTACTCAAGTTGGCAACGACCCTACCAGAGAAGATAATTTTCATCCTGATTATGAGGAGTTGTCCCAAAGGTCTGTAAGTGTTTTTGATCGAATCGGACGGATGCCTTGAAATAAGAATCAGTCCTATTAAATGGCTTAATAGCAAGAATGCACACATAGCCAAAAGGCCCAGGCCCCTCCACCTAGGAATAGGTGAGATAGGTGAAACCTGGTAGATTGGGGGAATTAGGACAAAACTGCCCAACATCCACCCCGTCCCACAGTGGAAGGGAACGACTCCGACGAACCTTGTCGATCTTTCGAGCTGGACAATGAGGATGACAACTTCTCATTCTCTATGGAACTCCACAGTTTTCCTACGCCACATAATTTCGTTCCCTCAAAAATCCCGAAGTATGAAGGAAAAGGCAACCGGAGAAGCATCTCAACAAGTACAAAACGTAGATGAGTCTTCGAGGCGCCTCTCCAGCCTTGAAATGCAGGGCATTCCACTTAACACTCAGTGGGGCAGCCGAAGTGTGGTATAGTAGGTTGGCACACTTACCATAAGGAGCTGGCCTGATTTAAAGAAGGCCTTCTTGATCCAATATCTGTCGAGGAAGGAGGGAGAAACGCCAATCCAGCGCTTGCAAGACATGAGGCAAGCAGCATAAGAGACCTTGAAAAGCTACCTTGCCCGTTTTACTAATGAGATTACTTACCGTAAGCAAATGACAGACAAGGAAGCCCTTTCAGCCTTGAAATGAGGATTGAACACAACCACGCTGTTTTGGAAAGATGTCCGAAGCAAAAATCCATCTACTTATAACGAATTGGTAGAGATGATAAAATTTGAGATTGTCAATGAAGAAATGATTAATCACTGGAACAGGGCGGCCCAAGGGCTTCCTCCACCTTAAAGGAATATCGACAGAGGGCCCATGTCCCAAATTGTGAGTCAACAATAGACTCAGGCCGGACATGCAGTTGATCCCACCTCGGGACAAGCGTTAGCCACTGCCACGTTGAATGTCGTGCCCACATTGGCTTATGAAAATGTTGGACCCAGCACCAATCCAGCTAGGGGCACTGGACGACCCTCAGCCTCTAAAAATAGAGGAAGAGGTGAAAAGCCCAAAGGTAGGCCTCAGGAGGAGACACGGCCCTATTTTTCACCGTTTCTATGGCCATGACACAAGTGAATGTAGGGAAACTGACAGGCCGAGAAGTAATCCTCGCGACACAAGGGAGAACTGCACTAGGACGGTGTATCTAGACGAAGCTCCCCAAGACGAAGGGAGACAAGGCGGCACTCGATGCAGAATGACAGAAGTAATGACAGGGAAAGGCCTAGGAAAGATTAGCGTCCTAGAAGGGACGTAGGGGTGATTTTAGGAATAGATCACTTTGGCTGTGCAGATGGAAGCACCGCCGCAAGTGGCATATCACTTTATAGAATTCTTGGGAGTAGATCATCGGTCCGCTTACCATGGAGTGCTAGGAAGACCAGCATTAAAGGAACTATGGGCAGTCACTTCCATATACCATCTGTGCATGAAATTTCCCACTGAACGGGGGATAGCTACAGTCTGAGGTGATCGATGGGATCCATGGAGTGCTACCTTAACTCCTTGAGAAAAGCTGAGCCATGAATAAACATGGTGTTCGACACGGAAATGTCAGAGGTCTCCGAAGAAGGGCAGCCCCTAATGCCGGATGTTATAATGGCAGAAGCCTGACCTGAAATAACCCTGGAGGAATTGGATCCCCGAGTGATTAAATCAGAATCACAAATTGTCCTAATGTGGGAACTGGAAAGTTTCCCAGTAGACCTACAGGATATAACCAAGGTCCTTCAGATCGGAAATGAATTGGAAGAAGAGATAAAGGAAGAACTAAAGAACTTCATTCGGAAGAACATAGATGTCTTCGCGTGGAAATACGAAGATATGACTGGAATAGACCCAAGGGTCAGCTTCTGCCATCTGCAGATCGACCGAACTGTACTCTGCATAGACATAAGCAAAGTTTATTAAACGCCGAAAGGTACAAAGCCCTGAAGAAAGAAGTGGAGAAGTTAGTTTCCAACGGCTTCATTAGAGAAGCCACATATCTGAAATGGATATCCAATCTTGTACTTGTGAATAAGCATAACGACAAATGAAGAATATGTATTCATTTCTCTAGCATCAATCAGGCCTGCCCGAAGGATAACTTTCCATTCCCCCAAATGGACCAACTGGTCGACTCGACTGCAGGGCACGAACTGCTGAGCTTCATGGACGCCTACTCAGGCTACAATCAGATCCCCATGTTCCCAGACGTTGAAGACAACACTTCTTTCATCACTGATAGAGGACTCTACTACTACAAAGTAATGCCTTTTGACCTAAAAAATGCCGGGGCTACCTACCAAAGGTTGGTAAATAAAATGTTTGCTAATCAGCTCGACTATATGATGGAAGTCTATGTTGACGACATGCTAGTAAAAAGCCTCCAAGCCAGGGAGCATATAAAACATTTGGACGAGGCTTTTCAGATACTAAAGAAACATCGCATGAGGTTGAACCCTATTAAGTGCGCTTTTAGTGTGACCTCGGGTAAGTTCCTGGGCTACATAGTGAATCAAAGGATAATAGAGGCCAACCTGGAAAAGATCAGGGCATTAGTTGAAATGAGATCTCCACAAAAACCCAAAGAAGTGCAATTCTCAAGGCCACTGAAAGTGCTTACCCTTCTTCAAAATCCTCAAAGGGGAGAAAAATTCCAATGGACCCCAGAGTGTGAAGAGGCATTTCGAGAGCTAAAAAACTACTTGGAATGAGCACCTCTATTGAGCAAACCAAAAGAAGGAGAGCCCCTGTTGTTATATTTAGCGATGGCTGAAGACTCAGTCAGTTCAGTACTTGTAAGGGAGGAAGAGATGCACCAACTACCTATTTACTATGTAAGCAGAGCCTTGCTACCCGCTGAAATGCACTACCCGGATATGGAAAAGTTGTCTCTCTCCTTAGTGACTGCATCTCGAAAACTGAGACCTTATTTCCAAGCCCACAGTATTCATGTTTTGACAAATTTTCCACTCAGGTAGGACCTTCAGAAGCCAGATGCCTCGGGGAGATTACTAAAGTGGGCGGTAGTACTTAGTGAGTTTGACATATCATACACACCTCGGACGGTAATCAAGGGTCAAGCCCTAGCTGATTTTGTCGCAAAATTTTCCAAAACCCCTAAAATCGAAGTGAACATGGAACTAGTAGAGCCTCCTACTAGGAACCTCTTTGTGGATAGCTCCTCCGGTGAGATGGGGCTTCGGGGCTGGCCTCGTTTTAGAAAGCCCGAAGGGGCATAAACATAACTGTGCGATGAGATTGGGCTTCAAGGCTTCCAACAATGTGGCCGAATACGAGGCTCTCCTAGCTGGTCTTCGACTGGCCAAAGAGATACAGGTGAAAAGGTTGATCATAAAAAATGACTCACAGTTGGTAGTGAATCAAGTCAATGGAAATTTCATAGCCAGGGACAAACACATGGTAGCATATTTGAAATTGGTCATAGATTCTCTGCCCAGCTTCAAGAAGTTCAAATTGGTGCAAGTACCACGCGAGGAGAACTCCCATGCGGATGCTCTGTCGAAACTGGCGAGTAGCAAGGATTCAGATCTCCTCAAAGTAGTACCCATTGAACACCTGGCAGAACCCTCTATCAAGAAAGGAGGAGAGATGATGTGGATTGAGAGAACTCCACCATGGATGCATCCAATCTTAGCTTATCTGAGAGAGAAGACCTTTCCAGACTTCGTAGGAGAGCGACACACTTCATTTTGCAGGATGATATTTTGTATAAGTGAGGGTTTTCTTCCCCCTCCTCAGATGCACGGGAGGAGAAGAGGTAAACTACATTTTGAAAGAAGTTTATGAAGGTGTTTGTGGGAATCAGTCCGGGGGATCGGCCCTAGCCCACAAGATGCTTAGGCAAGGATATTACTGACCAATCCTGAAAAGGGACGTAATATAGTTTGTACGCAAATGCGACAAGTGCCAAAGCTTCTCCAATGTGCAGAGGTAGCCCTCCCAAGAACTCACTATTGTATCCAATCATTGGCCATTTGCCAAATGAGGAGTGGACTTTATTGGTCCCCTACTTAATAGGAGGGAAAGAACTCACTTCGCTATTGTTGCTATTGACTACTTTACGAAATGGGTCGAGGCGGAGCCGTTGTCTAAAATTACTGAGGCAAAGACTTCAAAGTTTCTCTAGAAGAACATCATCTGGAGGTTCGGCATACCCCACTCTTTGGTCTCAGATAATGGCAAACAGTTTGACAACAGGAAGATCAGGGACTTTTGCGACGGGCTCGGGATTAGAAAGCATTTCTCTTCACCTCACTATCCCCAAGCCAATGGCCAAGTCGAAGCTATCAACAAAACCATCAAGCTTACCCTGAAAAGGAAATTAGACGCTTCCCTAGGTCCTCTAGGCCATTAGAACTACTTGTAAAACTACAACTGGGAAAACCCCATTTTCAATGACCTAACGTGCCGAAGAAATGAACCCCGTAGAAGCTGGTCTTCCATTTCCACATAGCATCCATTTCAATGAAGTGACGAATGACTGCTTGAGAAGGTTTGAACTCGATCTAATCGAGGTAAATAGAGATGACTCTTAGGGTAGACTCACATCTTACCAATGCAAGATAATGAGATACTATAATGCCAAAGTTAAGAAAAGGGCATTTTGTATCGATGACCTAACACTCCGAAAAGTTTTCCCATCATCCAAGGATCCAGACACAGGGACCTTGGGGCTAAATTGGCAAGGTCCATATCGAATTGTCAAAGAGGTGAGACTTGGCACCTACAAAATTGAAGATTTAGAGGGAAAGAAAATACCTCACCCATGGAACATCGAGCACCTAAAGAAGTACTATCAGTAGGGGACTTTTTAGCTATGAAAATATTGCAAATCAAATGAATAAACTAGTTTTCATTTTCATTTCGTCTTAATATGAGGTCACCTCTACCAAGAAAATATACTTAATCAGAGGTGGTGCGGGTGCCATCTCTAATGAGGTAGAGTATATCCACACATTTAACAGTCTTGCAAAGGTGCTAGCCTCCATTAGGTCACCTCTACCAAGGAAATATGCTTAATCAGAGGTGGTGTGGGTGCTAACCTCCATGAGGTTAACTCTACTAAGGAAATCTGTTTAGTCAGAGGAGGTGTGGGTGCCATCTCTGATAAGATAGAGAATATCCACACATTTAGGCTTTGCAGGGGTGCTAACCCCCATTAGGTCGCCTCTGCAGAGGAAATCCGCCCAGTTAGAAATGGTGCGGGTGCCATCTTTGTTAAGGCAGGATGCGTCCACACATTACACATCCTCACGCCGATGCGATTATGCTTGTCATTCGTTGTCTTCTTCCATTTTCTTAAGTGGTTAAGGTTAGCCGATGCGATCATACTTGTCATACATTGGCTTCTTCTATTTTCTTAAGTGGTTAAGTTTAGCCAATGCGATTATACTTGTCATACATTGGCTTCTTCCATTGTCTTAAAAGGTTAAGTTTGTCGATGCGATCATACTTGTCATTCATTGGCTTCTTCCATTTTCTTAAGTGGTTAAGTTTAGCCGGTGCGAGTATACTTAGTCATACGATTATACTAGAACGAAGCAACAACACTTGAAAAATGAATTTCTTTAAGTACAAATGGGGCCGAAGTCGTTACAAGAAGAAGAGAAATACAAGGCCTAATCTACATTTACAATCGCCCCTGCCCCTACTTCTCCCTGAGGAGCCTCTTCCTCTTCCATCACCGGTCGGTCGCAACTATAGCCACCGAACTCCTCCTTTAAAAAGGCCATGTCAAGCTCCATATGCCTTTCTCGTAGACAAGACATGATCCGCTGGGCACTCCATGAAGCCCAGTAGTTGGCGAAGTCATCGTACTCTTTGGTTTTGTCAAAGTTAGCCTTGTAGTCTTCAACTGTCACATCCCCGACTGTCTTCACTTTGGCCTTCACAGATTCGATCTCTTCTACTTGGGCCTCGAAGAGCGTCCTCAGTTCAGTTTTCTATTTGTTGGCCTCCACCAGAGCCTTATAGACAATCCCTTGGTGGTCATTGGCCTGGTCGACTCTTTTTGTCAGAGCCGCCACCTGGGAAACTAATTCGTGTGGCTCGTTCTTGAGTAGATTTACTTGTATTTCGGTCGAATCTAGTTTGGTGGTGGCCATGACCCACTTCTCCTCAGTCTCTTCGACCTTCGCCACCTCGGCCTCTTAGTTTGATGAGGCCTCTATCCTCTTTTCCAGTTCTTCATTTTTCCTGCGGAGGCCTCGAACTAGGTTCTCTGCCTAGTGCCCATACTCAGTGCCCTGGCCACACATGCATTGTTAGTAGCCAAGAGGTCCTCGACTTTGCATGAGGCAACATGATCTTGCGAGACCTCGGTCCACACAGGCGTTGTTAGTAGCCAAGAGGTCATCGACTTCGCATGAGGTGACATGATCTTGCCAAGCCCTGGTCCAATACTTGTTGTTGACTCAGGCGACAACAGCGATTTCCAGAGGCAACATTTCCAATACTTCTTCGGAGAGATCATCGTCCTTACTTCCCAAGAAGTCGGTTACCTTACTCTGAGCCGGGGGGTTTTCAGCCTCTTTCTAGCGGGCCCCTCGCCCATATATGCAGTTATAGGTACTATGGCCTTTGGGATCGTCGAAAGGGTCACGATGGTCATCTCGAAAGTCTGAAGAGGAGGAGGAGGCCTCACGGCTGAGGCTAAGCCCTTTTTCTCTTCAAATGGGAGGCTCTTTCCTCCGTCTCATCCTCTTCATCCGGCTGTTGAGCCCTACTGAGGAAAAGTAGCCTCTCGGATTACTTCTTATAAGTAACTGAACTCGTTTTCAGCATTTTCACCTCCGCAACACTCCGACGGATGGAGGCGAAGTCTAGCTTCAAGGTTTCTTATTGTCGAAGTCACCTGCAAAAAGAGAGATTGCTTAAGTACTGAAAGAAGGAAAACGTTCAATGAAGAGCCGAATTAATGAATTCACCTTGGCTCCCCATTAGATCGTGCAGTGTGAAGAAAGTTTTCTTGTCAATCAGCTCGTTATAGCTCCTCTCTGGAAGAAGCATCTGATAGATCTGACTGATGATATCCCACTCCTCCTCGAATATCTCACACTTCGGAAGAGAGCCTACAAGCAACATAAATATTAAAACCATAAGAAAAAATTAATCAAGGAGAATCGACTCAGGAAAGAAACTTACTATAGGTAGAGAAAGAGATGAGAACGGTAAGAGGCGCTATGTGGTAGTTTTCCATGGTGTCCCACCTCCCGACTACCCAAAACCATGAACTTCTCCATCCTTTGATCGAGGTGGGTAGCCCTACTACGAACAGGGAGTGGGACCCCCACGGAGCCAAATAATACCAACCCTCACTCTCCTCCCCCGACTACACACTTCGGTAAAAAAAAGGAGTGGAACACGCTGAACGGCATGTCCACCCCGATGCTGGCCCTACGCCACAGCATCCAAGTCCTTACCATATGGGACCACGCATTCGGATTAAGCTGTGTCGAGCCAACCCATAGGATCGGAGCACCAGCCTAAAGAATTGGTGGAAAGGAATCCTAAGTCCGGCTTTGAATAAATCTTCACTCACCGCCATATACCCGGCCTCGGATAGCAGGCTCTGTCATCTAGATCGGGCAAAATCAGCTCAATATTGTCCGAAATCCTAAAAACTCTCCTACACTTCTCTAGGGTCTCCGAAGTGGCTTTGGAAGGATATTTCGAAGCTCCCTATTGAATTGAAGTATCTACAAGAGAGGCAGGGCGTCGCCAAATGTTATCTCCGGCCCTAATGGTCTTGCCTAGCTCATCCAAAGTCACTACTATTGGTTTTCTCACAACAGAACCCTCCTCACCCCGCCTCTCCTCACTCATTGCGACACCATAATACTCATCAACCATTTCGAAGCTTCGAAAGGTTGTTCCAAAGAAAAACAAAGGAGAAGAAACTAAAAATACAATGTTACCTAAGTTCAAAAATAGGTTTGTCACTCGTCGAAATCCCCAAAATGTTCGTCGGAGCTCTGATTAGTCGCCGGAGAAAAAGGATGAACTTGCAAAAGCTTGAGAGTGTTTTTTAAGATTTTTGCAAAGGTAAAAAGTTACAAAATGAAAAGAATGAGCCTTATATAGGCGTTTCAGGTTTTGTCCCGATCGTTGGATCATCTCTAATTGCATCTAAGTCGTTCAAAGAAAAGCTCAGGATCGCTGTTAGAATCAAAGGTCCCCAAAATCAACGGTCTTGATGAGATGGTGAGATTTATGCACGTCACCACTGTGTTTATGGTAAGGGAGGCGTGTCTCAAAAACATGCAAGCATCCCCCTATGATTACCTTGGGAAAACACGATAGCTTTCAAATGATAGGCACAAAGTCCAAGGCCATCTCTTCAAAATCCATCACCTCTCATCATCCAATTCGAAGCGTTGCAACAGCTCGGAGTTGCCAATCCCTATCGTTTCGATCGGATGATAACCTATCGTTGCAACGACTCCCCTCAGAGTTACCAATCCCAATAGCTTCTACCAGTTCAAAGCCTAGGGTTATGAACTTTTCTCAAAGTTACCAACTCATATCGCTTCGGTCGGATTAGAGCCCAGCATTACAACGACTCCTCTTAGAGTTTCCACTCCTATCGCTTCAGCCGGCTCAGAACCCAACATTGCAATGACTCCCCTCAAAATTACCAATCCCAATCGCTTCGACCAGATCAGAGCCCAGCGTTATGAACTTTTTTCAAAGTTGCCAACTCCTATCGCTTCGGCTGACTCAGAACCTAGCATTACAATAGCTCCACTCAGAGCTGCCAACTTCTGTCGCTTCGATCATATCACTCCTATCGCTTCAACTAGATCACATCCCCGATGACGCGACCCCAAAGTTACCGACTCGCATTTCTTCATCCATTTTAGGGAGAAACGGTGAACACTCCATTCCTCTTCCTACTTCAACCATTACACAAGTTCGTTTCACAGCGTCGTCCAACAAAGTTATAGATGTGTCACCTCCAACCTTAGACATTCATCCCCACGCGCTCGTGCTTAAAAATCAAACTGAAGTCCTTGTACTATATAAATATNTATAGATGTGTCACCTCCAACCTTAGACATTCATCCCCACGCGCTCGTGCTTAAAAATCAAACTGAAGTCCTTGTACTATATAAATATCCATACATGAACTTGCGGGACTATTGTTACAGGTCTACACAGACCCGACACCTCATCAGCCATGTGTCAGGGAAAATGAACCCCGTTTCAAGGAAAAATTGGTGAACACTCGATTCATCTTCTTGCTTCGACCATTGCACAAGTTCGTTTCCCAGCGTCATCCAGCAAAGTTATGGACGTGTCGCTTCCAACCTTAGACATTCATCCCCACGCGCTCCTGCTCAACAATCAAATTGAAGTCCTTGTACTATATAAATATCCATACATGGACTTGCGGGACTATTGTTACGAGTCTACGCAAGCCCGACAACTCGTCCACCATGTGTCAGGAAAACGACCCCCATCACACCACGTGTCGAACGAGGTTAGTCCACATGGGACGAACTGATCACGCATAGGATGAACTGGAATACCAGTTCGACGAAAGAACTGAACTCATCTGCAGTCGCAGCGGATGCAAAGGCCCGCATTCTACGTCCACAGAATTTCTCGGACCTGCCACACCTCGTGTCTGCAAAGATCTTTTATATAAGAATCTTTGCAAAGTCAAATCCCTGACTGATTGATGGGACATATGACAGGATACAAATGATCAACTCAACTGCCCTTGTTAGAGCCTTCAATGTACGCTAACCTATGGAGTGACAGATTGATACCTAGGATGGGATGACTTATGAGGATCTGATGCCTGTGGCCTCTCATCTAACGGTTCTCCCCTTTCCATCCTTAGTATAAATACCTCTACATTGTCCTGAAGAGGAGAAACGGGGATTTCTCATGATGTCGGGAGCAAAAGTGGTAAAAAACTCTTTCCTTCTTTAGAGAAAAACACCTATGCCCTCACCAACCACGATCTAGCGATTATTCAACCGTCGGCGATCATTTTTCGATCGATCGATAGACTGACTTGACCATCGGAGTGCTTGCGGCCGCTTTCACCCTCACCGAAAAGGCCACGAGTGACTAACGGCATGCTACCGTGTGCAGGGAGGAACTGACTTGAAGATTTATTCTGTTGGTCATGTGTCGAAGCCAATTTTCAAGGTCAACACAATCAATGATCTCGATTTTATCACCTATTCAAATGTCGTCCAAGTTGTCACTAAATAATGTAGAAATAGCATACCAATTAACTAAACAAATTTTCTGTTATAATTAAATAATACTATGTTAATCTAAATCTATAGAAGCTTAACTAATTTGTAGGTTTATGGGATTAAGTAGTTAGGAATTTTGATTTCACCTATGTCAATTAACATTCATTCAATCCAACATCATTCATGCCATTTTTTTAATAGATATTAACAATTGAAATAACTAATTTTAACTAATAGTCCATCTCTCGAGCAAAACTAGCCATATTCTTATGCCCAAATTTAATATATGTACATGTAAATTCATACAATGTACAAACTCAATCAAGATTAGACTATAAGGGTATATCTCAATCCTTCATCAAAACTTATGTCACTTATTTCATGAGTTAGACAAATATATCTCCTCTCGTTCTCAATATTTTCCCTAAATCCAGCAATTGACGCACAAGCAATTGATTGTCAATTAAATACACAACTAGGAATGTCAACAAGTTGAGCCGAGCCGGTTCGACTAAAAAAATCTAGGCTCGACCCGAGTTTTCGACTCAAACTTTATTGAGTCTAGTCGGGCCCGCTCACGATTATTTATTTATTTATTTTTTTGAGAAATTGCAGCATGCAACAGTAGTAGCTGTCTGCTATTGCTGGCAATCACGTAGCTGACTGCAATAGCAAGTATTATCGGCCTGTGCAAGGTAGTTATATGATTTGACTTATTTTTATTTTTAAATTTGCTCGTCACGGGCCAAAAGTGGCTCGTGTCGAGCTGGCTCGGGCTTTTTCCAAGCCAAACCACAAGCCACAGAGTCGGCGAGTCAAATTGACGTCCCTATACATAACAAGCAATTATTATATAATGAAAGTTGCATGAAAATCTTTTAAATTAAATAAGTATTAAACCTAAGCTATATCATTCATTGTAAAAACTAATTATTTAGCCATTTATAGTTTTGAATTGAACAATAAAGGTGAAAACATCACATGGTTCAATATAATGAACGGAGAAAAGAATCCAATGGACTATTGATCTTCGGCACCTAAATTCCAACAATGGATCTTCAAACTCTTCTAGAATGGTTGCAAATCATCCTATCAATTGGCGAAATCCGACATTCAAATCCCAATATGTGGCCACATATCTTGAGAATTTATGAACGGATCTATGTAGTTTGACTAAGGATGTGTCCTTCAAGCCTCTCTTTTGTTTGAATGACAAATGAGTATTTATTTACCTCAATTTAGGTCTTTAATAGTGTCCAAATATAATAGAAAAATAAAATTTTAGTCGAATTAGTATATCCCAAATTGGTGAAAATTTTCTTTCATTTCATGCGATTTGCTCCCTGGTTCTCTTTCTTGCTCATATTGAGTCCTTATTTATTTAATTGAAATCCTTCAACTTCTAAACTAACTCCTTGGTCCAAATTTAATCATTTTGTATTCTATGCGTCCTCATCCTATATCGAATTTTCACCCATAATAATCAACAAAACATGAAGTATCTTATGATTTAGATATGCTCTATGAGGAAACGTTGAAGTACACATATTTAGGGATGTCAAAATAGCTCGTCCATTCGGACAATCCAGGAGAAGTCTGAGCCGAATAGGCTCGTGGCTCGGGACCATTGGGCCGAGACTTAGCTCAGCTCGTTGATACCCATACATATATCAAGCTAAATATATTTTGTTAGAATCTAGCTAAGTATCTATTTTGCTTTATTCAAGGACAAATAAATATTTAAATTTGGGGGTGTTTGATCAGTGTAAATATTACACTTATCTTAACCACCAAAAGTGACATTTGGGAGTCATTTTATGAATTAAAATTTTCCATTTACTTTTCTTGAATGTTAACAAAACAAGTGATATTGGGCTTATTTTCATCATCAGTTCAACTACCATCAACCCCTACTCTATGATAATATCAAGGTTTGCATAAATTGTCACATATATGCTCTACTGAACATGTGGTATTATCTCTGTTCTTTTTTACCCTTAATCTAGAAAAGGTTGTCAAAGTTTCTCATTTCTTCTTTTCTTTTACTTGCATCACTTTCTCCCTTGTTTTTAGGTATTTCGCTGAGTTTCTTATTCCTCACACTCTATTATGATATATATTGACGTGCTTAAAGAGTTGTTGACTGGGACATGAATGAGAGTGTAGCAACTTCATTGAAGCCCACGAAAAATGCAGGGAGAAATCGTTCTCTTGCACGAGAAATATCTAATTGCTATGATTGTAGTTGTGGTTCTTTAACCTCTATGGTTCCTACTATGATATTAAGCTCCTCTCATAATTGTTATTTGTTAAATCGAACTAAGAACCCCTTGAAGCATTGGTTCTTTGACATTGAGATATGCATCTAAATTTGTTTGTGTTACTAACAGATTCTTGTTCTTTTCTGTTTGTGTTACTAACAGATTCTTGTTCTTTTCTGTTTGTATGTAGGTTTCGGTGTGAGGAAGATCGAAAAGGAAGTGGTGGAGCGAGTTCTCACTCGACGGCAACTCGGTGGCCACCCACATGTAGATCCAAGTGTGGAAAATGCTTAAATTGTAAACCATTGCACGTTTCAACTCAACCAGGATTGAGTATGCCATTAGAGTGTTATCCAGAAGCTTGATGCTGCAAGTTTGGCAATAAGCTCTTCATGCCTAAGCAGTACCAAAATTTTATTCCTAATTTTATTTCATTTGAAGCTCCTTTTTATTTAGGTGGTGTTGTGTCACGTTCTAATGTATGAATTCAAAAATTTGTTCACAATGAGTCATTTTCAATTTTACTAGTTAATTTACATAAAATGCTATATAAAAAAACCTTACGGCAACGGTAAAAAAACGTTGCAAATGAGTTATTAACAGCACTCAAAAAATGTTGTAAAAATATTATTAGCAACTTTAAAAAGAGTTGCAAAAGGTTATTAACAACATTCAAATATTGTCGTATCCTTTTACTCTACGATAATATCAAGGTTTCCAACATACGTTCAAACACTGCAAAAGGTTTTCGACAACATTTTTTGAATGTTGCAAAAGACTATTTTTGTTGTAGT
>CAIGRR010087275.1:0-12576 GCA_903798365.1 Fraxinus sp. 1973-6204 | reverse complement strand
ATAATGATATTCGTATCTCGTTATTACATATGATCGTGGACGATTTAAGATTCAGTCATATGTAATTTGTATCTCACAATCACAACCCCTTGTGATTAACAAATCACCAAGATTTGAATCTACGGATGTTGATTGGACCTAGGGCATAACACTTACACAATATGGGCTGAGTCCTATAAAAAGCAGCATTGGATTGGACTTTGACAAAAATGTGGGCTTCTATTTTGGCACCAAGTCCAATGTTTTTTTTGAATTGAGTATTGTTATTTAGTATCCGTGGTTTGAATTAAAATTCAATTAAAGCCTCGAATTAAATCAACAATTAATTTTAACTATATATTTCATTGGACCCATAACTTTTCAATTACAAATTTCATCAACTTTTATCAAAAGATACTAAAAAGTTAATTTTAATCTCTACCGAACAGGGGATTAACAGAATTATCAAATTCGATTCGAGCATTGACGTGAAAAAGTCATTGGATCATTGGTCATTTAGACGGGTCACTGATCATATTGGTAGGTTGATACTTAAATGAGCCCTCCAAGTCATTAAATATTTTCTAAAATAAAAATAAAAATTTCAAATGATTTGTTTTTGATAAAAAAAAAATAATGAATTTTCTCTTTTAATTTTTTCATATATAATATATTGATAAATACTTTTAAGTCGTTCCAATAGAAGTTGATAATTCTTCACTTTTAGCTTAATGGATGGTTTTGTCAATTCGAGATACTGGAAAACAATTATCTATATCAAGTTTTATTTATTGAACAAAATTAAGTCGCTAGTGATATAGCAAACACGCCGTAAATAAGACATTGTCGGCCCCCATGTGTCTACTTGTCAAAAAAGTGGTTGAACTTTTTTGTACGAGTAGATTTATTCGATCAAATATAAAACTACTGTGAAATATCTCTGATATGTAATTAATTATTGACTTTGCACATTGAAAAATAAAATACATACAATTTATATAGATTGAAAGTATGCAAATATAATAGAAAATAAATTTTAAAATAGGAGAGAAAAACAAGAATAAATATCATGTGAATAGCATAATAGGGGTGGCAAAAATCTCTATTTTACCTATCTTCGTGATGATTCCTCGATTAATTGAAACATGGTAAGACAAATCTAAAGTCTCTTACCTTGGTCGGGGACGGAAGTAATGGTGTATGCGCCGAAGTTGTCACTTTTACCTAAATCTTACCTTAGTTTTCTCTTTAAAAAAAAAAATAATCATAGAAAATATAAAAATCACAATAATGGTATGTTTGAGTCACATTATTTTTGAAAAATGTATTTTGAAATAATAGATTAATGAAAAATTTGTGGTTGAAAAAGAAAGAAAAGTTATTAATGCGATAAAAAATATTATTTTATGGAAGAATGCGTGGTTGAAAATGAGTAGAAGAATGAAAATGAAAATTTTAATTTGTACCAAACAGTGGCTAAACGTGAAACTTGTTCTCTAGTCTCGACTTCGTCCTTGCCTTAAACGAAGGACGAGTAGTTGACATGATTGAAAATTCCTGATGGGGAGAGGCCATCACCTCCCGAATTCAGTCGTAGCCATTGGGTTAATAACTCAAATGGTTATTGAACTTTGTAAAAAATTTTCATAGGGTCACTGAACTTTAAAAATCACCCAAATCATCACTGAACTTTGTAAAAGGTTTACACGGGGTCATTGAACTTTAAAACTCACTTCATTCATCACTAAACTTTGCAAAAAATTTCCTAGGGGATCACAACTTTTTGCAAAGTTTTGTGATGAATGAAATGATTTTTAAAGTTCAATGACCCGTGAAAACCTTTTGCAAAGTTCAGCGATGACTTGAGTGAATTTTAAAGTTCAATAACCCTGTGAATTTTTTTTGTAAAGCTCAATGACCATTTGGATTATTAAACCGTAGCCATTCCGTACATGTGAAGTTGCTTGAAAAATCAGAATCATAAAAAGCAATAAAGCATACCAACTTTGCCAAACAAAGAAAGCGAAAATTCTCCATTCTTGTTTACAAATGATAGATACTTTTTGTTACCCTTGCCGTGTCATAGAGGGCATGCCTCCTCTTTTTGTGGCAATTTTTTTTTTCTTTCCATCAACAATTTATTATTAATCACTTTTCTACTTGTGATATAATTTATGCACTTGAGCATGACTTTTTTCGTACGATATATATTTTTATTTTTAATAAAATTATGGTTTATTTTCAATAAAATCAAAATCATTAAAAAAATATTATTTAAATCATTTAAAACAAAAGGGATTGGATTAATATATCGAGCCATGTGAACGGATTCGTACGTCAAACTCACATGTTACAAGCAATCTACGATTCTGAAAACGTGTTAAAAAGTAAACGGGATAAAGTCGCTAAAGTAAACGTGAACGTTGCTTTTTTTATTTCCATTATTTTATTCTTTGTACGTTGTTTCTTGCTACTAAATTAAGAGTTATCATTTTCCAAATTAATAAAAAATTGACCTTATAACTTTACCGCATTTAGATAAGATGGTCCCCCCCAAAGGTGGGCATTTGCCCTATTTTTATTTTTATTTTTATTTTAAAGCTTTTTTAATTCTATGTTTATTTTAATTAAAATTAATTTTTATTCATCCGTAAAAATTGGACATATAATTTTAAGTGATATTTTTATTGGTTTTCGAATTTACTCAGTTGTAAAATGTCCTTGATTTTAAAGTTATGGTCCGTTTGGTACCGATTAAAATCCAATTAAAATTGAAAATATAATCATTCTTGGTCCCACTCGTCTAATAAAAGTAAAAAATAACAACTAATTTTTCAATGTTAATTCGATTTTAATATCTTCCAAACGGGCACTTAAAATCATTATAAACTCAAATTTTAATTGAATAATTTTAGAAGAAAAGGAGCAAATTTCGAACTCAAAAAATGATTTAGGAAGGTGTTTGGTGTGGATTAAAATCGAATTTTTAGTAGATTGTGATAGAAATTTTTGAAATTTGTGATTGAAAAGATGTTGGACCCATAAAAATGTGGTTGATCGTTGACACAACATGCTTAGTCCCTGTTTGACAACTATTATTTTCAAACTTTTTTTTTCTACGTACTCATTTTCAATTAGACATTCACACAATAAAATATTATATATATAACCTAAATTTTTTCTTACTTTTTAACCACATTCATCTAAAAATCACTATTCAAAATTCTATTTTTATTTAGCCCCTGTTTGACAACCTATATTTTCAAACTCTTTCCATTTTCAATTATATATTCACACAAAGTAAAAAAAAATTTCCTACTTTTTAACCATACATTCTTCTAAAAATCATTATTTAAAATTCTATAGAATTTTTTTCCAATGTACTATGTGACCAAAGAACAGAATATTTTTTCCAATGCACTATGTGACAAAAGAACACGGAAAACCAAGTACTTTGGATATGTAATAAATGTTCCCCGGTCCAAATTTAGATACTACACGTCTACACAAAAATAAGTTGACACAGATTATCTTTTAAGTGCAACTTGTCCTTTGATATAAATTTTTCTCAACTCATTTTTTTTCCCTAACGATGCATCCAGGAAAAAGGGCAAACGCAACTTGCAATTTATATATATTCTTTATAATTCAATTTTTCCCGTAGTGCACCCAGAAAATAGGAGAGAAATGGCTTAAAACAGTTGTTTTTGGGGTCATTCCATGGACAGGGAATGATGAATACACAAAGCTGGGGTGCATTTGAGAACAATATGATGATTAAAGATCAAAGAAATTATCAAAAAGCAAAATTTGATACCAAAATTCTATAAAGCTGTTCTTTACTTGATCATCATTATTGATCATATTAAGCAGTAATAGCAGCAACACCCTTACAATAAAAGGAGAAGGGAATGATTAGCCTACCAGAATATTGTACCCTCAAGGCAAAAAAAAAACAAAAAATCAAAACTTTCATGGTTTATCTTCAATTACAGAAGCTAAACCGGTAACCATCTTCACTCCTTTCTGCAAACTCCTTGGCCTAATTTCCAATGGCTTCATCAATGGAGTCATGCTCTTGTCTGAAGATGTACTGTTAGAGAGAGTAAAAATGGAGTTGTTTCCATTGTTGTTAGTCTCATTAGGCGAACATTTCTCCCCAAAAATCAACTCAAATTCGACACAAGAACTTGTCTTTGTTGTAATCAGATCCTTTACTTCCTCACCAGTTACGCCCAAAGTAGTTCGGGTGCAAGGAGACAGCCATTTGGCCTTAACATAATCGGCTTTGCGCCATGGTGGAAATGGCATGCCCTTTTTCTTCAAGCTCTCTTTGGCTGCATCTGATACAATGTCAATGATCTTCTCAAGGCGATCAGCTTTACCTACAAATATGTTAGGTAGTGTTTGGAGAATCGATTTGTATGCTTTGGTGGATCTAGCAATTTCAAATTCTGATGGAAAATCAATGTCAATTATAAACCTCTCCCCTTCAATCATCACATCAACATATTCATATTCCCCTGTTAGAAATTGGAAATAAGGGGGACAAAATTTATCATATTGTGCAAAAAATAAACAAAAAGCGGGATTTTTCCCAGAAAGAAACAGAACAAATTGTGTAGCAGATAGAAAGAGAGAATTACCTGAGGTAAAAGAGGGGGATTTTTCCCAGCGAGATTTGCAAATTGAAGCATTGTATCCAAGAGCAATTAGATTGTCAGTTACAATTGTTCTACAAAAAACGTCTTTTCGTTTACTGATCTTGTTTTTCTCAACAATTCTTGCAGTGTCTGCTAACAGATTTCTCTCAAAAACACACGCACAAGGTACCAAACTCTGCGTGTATTCAGCGGAATATTTTTCAGAAAAACTATTATCAGCAAGAAAAATATAACAAAAATATCTAAAATCCATTTATCTACCTTGACAAGATCAAGTGCATCAGATGAAGGAGAATAGGTCGAATCGCCAAAGCAATTGAATGAGTCAAGTTCCTCATCGGAGCTGTCCGTGCAGTTTTTATTAAAGCAATTGCATCTGTTACGGCTACACCTGTGGGGTTTCTCGTTGTTGTCCTCGATGAAATTCTGAACCATTTTCGCAAGGCAAACAGAGCTTGGCTCGAATTCTTCAGGACCATCCTTGTTACAGTGATGAGGCTCATCAACGCCTCCGTTGCCGGCAGCCTTTTCCTGCGTTGATATTCTCAGAACGCTGGAAAATTGCCTCTCGAAAAGCCTCTTGAACCTCGATTTTGTCACTGGCTTCACCGGCTCCAGTATAGGTGGTTCAGTTTGGACGTTGAAATCAACTGGTTGAATTTTCATTGGGAAAGGCATTTGAAATTTGAAAACGCTATTCTTTTGGAATTATCTCGAGCGTTCAGTTTTCAAAAACCATTTTTCACAGCACATAGTTTTTTTGGGGCATCAATGCTCAGTCAGCGATGAAGACTTCAAATTCTAAATCTAGTCCTCCTATTTTACGCTAAATACTTTCTCATCAATTTCAGGAAAATTGACCACGGAATACCTCGATCATTTAAAAAAACTCAAAGATTGGGCACTCTCCTATAGGCATACCGATTAAACAAAAATTGCGATGGTTTATATTGTCGATTAAACGCGGGAATCAAGAGTTCGGGTAAAAACTAATCGATCTCCGAAATTTGAGAGGCTTAAAGCAAAAACTGATACCTTTATCTCGCGGATTATCTTGATGATTATAATAATGACTTGCTTGAAAGAATTCCCGAGACAAAGTATAGAATAACTTCTAAACTATGCAAACTAAAATTAAAAATCTTCGCTTTTGCTTAGGGTTTACAAATACCACTAAAACACAGAATAAACGCCTAGCAAACGCAATATCACGTCACCACACCAGAGATCGGAAAATGACCGACGACGCTAGGTATCTCCATTTCCGGCAACCAAAATTTCCGGAGTCCCAGAAAAAACACACGCACTAACACGCTAACTCTTGTCTCTTTGTTTGAAAGAGAGAGGAGGAGAAGAAGAGCTTTTGGTATGAAAAGATCAGGCGGTGGACTTCATAAAGGACTTGAATATGGATCGCTGATTAGGACTGAAAATGCCTCGCTGGCATATGACGTGGCAACTCTATCTAATCCTATCGAGGTGTACGTGTCAATAAATTAGGAGGATAGTGTCGAATTGCAGCCACGAAGTGCCACGTATCCCTTGGAAGACGCATTTTGGGGAAGTTGTTTGCAATGAATTTCCTAAAATACCCTCAACTTTTGTTACAAATGACGTGGTTGTTGCACTTGTTGGTCCCCGTGAGACAGAATTTGCAACCGCCACACGTTAGTTTCATGGGCAATGTAGCACCAAATTTACCAACCCACTAGGTGAAATTTGGTAAAAAGTTACCCCTGAATAATATGATCAAGCCACGTGTCCACTACTCCGCTATTTAGCGGTTAGATTTTCAGTCTCTTTCTATTCAACAAATTTCTGATGGGCTGCGCCGAAGAAAAGGCTCAACATGTCGAGTATGATTGGGCTAATAAACTGGAAAAGGCCCACAATGTTCTACAGAGTCGAGGCCCAACGACGTTCGACAATGAATGAAAATGGAGATCGAGAGGAGGTCCAATCACCTACTCTTGGACAGCATTGTACAAGGCTTAGCAGTTTAATGCTGAGACCTCGAGGACACTTGCGTGCCCACAGGGTCACGTGTGACCTCTCGCGAGCTTAGGAGAATTTAGGTCCTTTTGGGCCTTGCCTCGCACAGAGTTGAGAGGAATCGTCAAAGTGTATTTTTTCTTGACATTTTTTGTCAATTCGTATTTGGAGGGACAAAGCAGCAACATATGATTATTGTATGAATCAAAATCCTTCTAAATATGAAATCAAATTCAGATTTTCCTAAAGTGCTTTATATTCTAAAGAGTTGTTCAATTGTGCTTGGTGTATATTATCTAAAAAGGTTTGTTTAATTCTCAGAACTATTTGTCGGTGATACGAATAATCAATCTAAAAAAGGGGAGCATGCAATTACCGTTTTAAGATGGCATTTCGAACTTATTCAAGCCTTCTATAATTCCAAATTTCTTCTTTCCTTTTTTTCTTGTTTATCTTGATTTCCTCTTCTTCTATTTAGGGCTATTTGATCTTAACTTTGTTGACTGTTTTTAGAACCCCCTATTATCATTTTTTTTCAATATCATATAGTATTTGATGTGGTCAAGAAAAGATGCACCTCGAGCACAAGGACTCCCAGGGCTCGTTTTTCACAATCATAGGAACAATGTGCTCGAGATACCTCGATGATTTCTGGTGAGTTCCCGAGAAATTTACTTTGGTCATCCTCGGGTATTTTTCTTGGCCAAATTTTCCTTCATGCTCAAACGTGAATAGTTCCCACTTCTTAAGAACTCTAACCCTATCAAAACACTTTAGCTCAGGAGTCCTAGGTCCAGAAGGAATTCACCTTGGAAAAAACTACAGTTAATGAATGATTAGACTTATGATTGTGGTCCAACACTTATCACAATTAGAATTCCTAAAAATAAAGATGCTAAGTCCTACTAGGAGTGCAATATATTCCTCTATAAATATGAAACTTTGAATCATTCTTCATTTACGTTTTTATATATAATTTTCAGCACCCAAACTTTTTAGTATTCTCTCTTTAACTTAAACGTTGAAGCGGCGACTAAGACACACCTCGACGCCTTTGTTTCAGGTATCAGAAGATCACGTTCGTGCTCATTCTCAGTCGTCGATCTCGAAATTTAACAGGTGCGATTCAATATTATACAATTTATCTTAAAAATATCATCGAAGCATGCTGGAATTCTATTGTCACGTATTATTGGCCTATATTCGTGCATGCCCATAGGTTCAAGTACCATAAAGACTCCTGTGACTTGACACCATCGACCATCCTAAGTCTGATTTCAATGAATCAATGGTATCATTCACGTGAATAAGGGTGATTCATCCAAGGAATTCTGACGAGACGAATAGTGGAACTACACAGTTGTGAAATACCCTAAATATTTATTTTGTTGTTAAAAATTGTCGGAAAAAAGTCACGTGATAGATTTTTTTTTTTTTTTTTTTTTTATCAATCGTGTAAAAATAGTATTTGACTCAATTTAAATAAAATATTATCAGCAACACTCAATAAATCACATGAATAACTTAAAACACGAAGATGATCTTAAAAAAAAAAAAAAAAAAAATCCATAATTGTCATTTGTCAAGTTACAAAAAGGTGCTACAAGTTACGAAAGGGTACTACAACAATCTGTAACAAGTGTGGGCTCAATATAAAGGACCTGGACTGGATGTAGAGAGGCCCAATAAGAATTACCCGTCATAGGCTCACAACCGACCCGATTACACGTTCACGAAAAGGTGGGGGCAATTCTGTAAAAACATTGTTGAAATTTTCGAAATCCCTAAAATATTTTTCCACCAAAAAGCAACCGCCAAAATCACTCCACGGATTCGAAAAATTCAACGAAAGTAACATAAATTACTCAACCTAACACACACACTCACACATTTTGCTTGGTCTTCATCTCCTCCATTGCTTTTGAATTTCTAAGGTATGTCTAATTTTTATCCTTTGTGGTTTGTTTAGTTTTTGTTCACGAGGCTTATTGTAGTAGGTTAAAGTCGTAATGCGGTTCATCTATTTCGATAATTGTCAAAAAAAATTTGGTAATTTTGTGATATTTTGTTTGAAATTTGTTAGATCTATTTGGAATTTTAAGGAAATATTTGCTTGTTTCTTTCCTATGTCTTAATTAAACAAAGATATTAGAAAAAGATCTAAAAAGAAAGGACTACAATAGATTGAAAAAAAATTACTACTTTTTTACAAGTATATATGTTGTATTTGCATTGTCTAATTTCTTGGCTAGGTATGGAATTGTTAACATGTAATTTATTTGTTGATGATGGAAGTGAAGGTGAGGGAAATGGCCGGAAAAGGTGGCAAGGGGCTTTTGGCCGGAAAGACAACAGCAGCTGCTGCGAACAAGGACAAGGACAAGAAAAAGGCACCGACTTCTCGTTCAGCTCGTGCTGGTCTTCAGGTAAAAATTATTTAATATATGCCGCCCGTTAGATTTTTGGATTAAATTAAAGTTGATAGTTCAGTAATGTTGATTTTTACTTGCATGCCTACTGTTCTTGTTCTTGAAACGAGACCTTGAGAAAGCAAAATTTTCTAGCTAACGAGACAAATCTTTTTTATTTGTGAGTTAAAAGCTAAAACTTTAAATTTGAATCGTTTTCTCTGAGTTAGTGATTCTTTCAAAACGAGAATGACAATGTTAGTTTAGTATATAGTCAGCAATACCTGTTGCAACAAAGACCATCATGGTTTGATTAATTTCTCAATGTAATGAATATGTTGGCCGTAATTTAATTCCCAGTTCTTGGTTACTTGTGGCTATATGCTTTACTTCAATTGCATGTTTGGTACGATACACTGGATGTTCTAGATGCTATTTAGAATGAAATATAAGTTAAAATGTTATCCAGCTTAGTGTCCTACCTAGTCTAGTGTTGCTCAAAACATGCTGTAGAGAGAATTCATGCCACTCATACCAGTGAATGCAAGCCCTCTCTGAACTTTTGATCTAGTTTATGATGCTAATGGAAACTAGCAATGCAGTCGTTTGTGTTCTGGATCTTGGGTTTCTGCATACACGTGGGTGACTGTGGATGTCAAGCCCTTAGCAGTAGTAACATTGCTGATCCAACACAAAGTTGTTGCAAAAGTTTATAATGTAATTATTTTTGTGTTTGATTGCTAGATTTACATTTTTATGCACGGAAGGTTAAAGTTTGGCTTATTTAGGTTAATTTGATTGTTTCTTTCTCATATTCCTGTCATATGACACGGAATTGACATACTTGTAACATCTATCATCTTTTCTGTTATTTAGATTGTGTTTTTTCTGCATTGCCTAGTTGCTCAGTTGCATCTGTAATAAATATTTCTCCTTTGTATTTTAGCCCCTATTTGGTCCCCATTTTCTAAATCTCATTTATACTTGTACTCATTTTCAACCACATTTTACAGGGACCCACAACTTTAATCTTTATTTCAACCACACATTTCATCGACTTTTATAAAAATCTACTAAAAATATGTTTTTTTAGCTAAACCAAATCGGGGCTTAATTTTAATTTTTTACCAATGTATTTGGTTTGGTTTTGTTTATTGGAGTCCAGTTTCCAGTTGGTCGAATTCATCGTCACCTAAAGTCAAGAACTAATGCCCATGGAAGAGTTGGAGCCACAGCAGCTGTTTATTCTGCTGCAATTCTTGAATATTTGACAGCAGAAGTACTTGAGCTAGCTGGAAATGCGAGCAAAGACTTGAAAGTTAAGAGAATAACACCAAGGCATTTGCAGCTGGCCATTCGAGGGGATGAGGAGCTAGACACCCTCATCAAAGGAACCATTGCTGGTGGTGGCGTGATTCCTCACATCCACAAATCCCTCATCAACAAAACTACCAAGGAGTGAGTAAACGTGTTTAGTTTACTGCTGTTGAACTGATGAACTTGTTTATTTTGTGGTTCTGTTTTTTTTCTCTTGTTCTTAGGCAAGTGTGATAGGAACTTACGCAGGTTGAACATTTACATTTTAGATCACCTAATTGAACTAGTAGCTATGTTTTGATGTAGTTATTTCCATTTTAATGTTAAAGCTAGCGTTACAATGTTTCACTTTATGGCTATACTCGTACCATTGAATTATCATGAAGTTCCTTAGTCTATGTCTCCAACTCTTGGCCCCCCCCCAACCCAAAATAAAATAAAATAATTTTTTTTTTTTTGACTAATTGCACATTATATCGCTCGTTCTTAACTTCAATTCTGCACCATGAGTGAGACAAATGCTCTTCGAAACTGTAATAAGCAATGGATCATTCTCCCTGCTGCAACTTTTCGTTAGCAAATTTTCCCTGTTGGTGTGCCTTTGTGAAACACAATTCAAGTGTTAAAACATTGGAAATTATCCTTTTTTTTTTTGGCTCAGACAATCTCATGTGTCCGTTTGGCCTTCATTATTCCACGTTACGATGGGAGGAATAATATTTTTTCGGAGAACGTGTAATTAAAAAAGAAAAAAAATTGGGTTGACGTGTAATATTGTTTTATTGAAAAATGTGTGATTGATAAGAAGAGAAGGAAAAATAAATTATAATTTAAAAGGGGCCAAATGGGAGTTAAAGATGTAAAGTACACTTTTAGATATTTCTTGGTAATGAAATTTGTTTTTACACTTTGCAAAAACAAAACAAAGAAAATATAGTCTATTATCTCCAACAAAATGCCCCTTAACTCAATAATTTGGCATGATATTATTGTTTTGTAAACAAAATAGAAATGAAAATGCTCAAGAAATAAACACAGAAGACATTGACACAACTGGATATTATATAGGGTTCTTCGTGTTTGATGATGCGCTAGCATAGACCATGGTGGGTAAATGATCTTTTATTAGATCGTGATATGTGTTACCAACTTCTAGAAAATAGATTCATAAAGGATCATGTGCTTTCAGATATATACGGTTCAAATAGACTTGTTTATTCAATCTCGCGTGATTCAAGTATTGTGTTTTCATACACAATTTTTGACTTATTATAAATAGAATACAAAACATTTTTTTAGTTTTGTCATTTCTTGCAATTTGAATTGCTGCTATCACAATGAGAAAATAATTGTATCTTGGGAGACTATTGTCGTTTAATCATGAGCACCTGTGTGGCAAACTGGTCTTAAGAACAAAGAATTGATCTGTTGGTTCGATCTATCTATTCTTTCTTATATTTTTTAATTTGGTTTCAATTTCAATAAGTATTATCTTTATGAGTGTCGAGACAAATCAGGTTTGACATTAATCTACTCCGCCAATTTGTTGTGACATTGTTTGTATCGCTTATTTGTGTGTCAACTTGATGTTCAATTCTAGAATGTAACTCATACTTTCATTTTTCTCGTGTCTGAGCAGAAATAGTAATTAATATAACCCTTATGAGCTGGGAAAGTCATAAGATATTTATTTTGGGGGGTACTTCTCTAATTCAAGTAAGTACTTATTTTGGGCCTACTTATTTAGAGCTATAACTACTAACGTTGTGCCGAAAGTGCTATCAAACAAAAAAGCATCTTTGGTCCGAACCTGAAAATGCAAGCAAGTTGCATAGATTTCGTCGAAATATTAACAAAACATTGTTAAAAAAAGGATAAAAAAATAAAATGGCTGAAAATTCCAACTCTTTCCAAGAATCAATATATCTGTTGCCAGGGCGGACGCACAAATTTTTTTTAAGACGGACTAATACTCAAAAAAATTAAAAAATAAAATAAAAAAAAATAATAATAATAATTGTTTTTACTTAAAACAACCCCCCTCCCAACCTTGAAGGCCGACGAGTTACTCAATTGGTCAGGTTTTGAGTTTACTCCTCAATGGTTACCAGTTCTAGTCTTCTCAGGGCTACTGAGGTGAATATCTGATCGTAAACTTCAGAGCCCCGTGAAATTAGTCGAGGTGCGCGCAAGTTGGTCCGGACATCCACGGTTAT
>CAIGRR010087222.1:0-18645 GCA_903798365.1 Fraxinus sp. 1973-6204 | reverse complement strand
CTACTGGCCCACCTTGAAAAATGACACCATCCCAAGACAGCCTTCACAGGAATTGAACGTGGTATCCAGCCTTTGGCCTTTTGCAAAATGAGGAATCGACTGGATTGGACCTCTTCCCAAAGGGAGAGGAAGTGCTAGTTTCACGATTGTTGCTATAGATTACTTCACCAAATGGGTAGAAGTCGAGCCTCTCTCCAAGATAACTGAGGCTAATACCTCCAAGTTTATTTAGAAAAACCTCATTTGTAAGTTTGGTATCCCACACTCAATTGTGTCATTGTGCCAGACAATGGCAAACAATTTGACAATAAGAAGGTTAGGAACATGTGTGAGGAATTGGGCATCAAGAAATACTTCTCCTCTCTACATCACCCCCAGGCAAATGGGCAGGTTGAAGCTGTAAATAAGATAATCAAGTGTACCTTGAAAAGAAAGCTGGATGCCTCAAAAGTAGCCTAGGTGGATGAGTTACCCCAGGTACTATGGGCAATCCGAACCACAAGCAGAACTGCCACCGGTGAAACCCTATTTTCCATGGCATATGGATCCAAGGCTATGAGCCCTATCGAAGTGGGTCTCCCATCTCATAGACGGATACACTTCAATGAAGTGAGTAACGACGAATGAGGAGATGTGGGCTTGACCTACTTGAAGAAAGAATGGATGTTTCCCAAGTTAAAATGACTATGTATCAAAGGAAAATGACTAGGTACTTCAATGCTAGGGTAAAGAAGAGATCCTTCGGGATAGAGGATTTGGTGCTACAGAGAGTTTTCTTATCTTCCAAAGAACCAGAGGTAGGCACTTTGGGACCCAATTGGGAAGGACCCTATCGCATCGAGAAAGAGGTCCGGCCTGGAACTTACTAGATTAAAGATATGGACAGAAGGGTCCAGCCCCATCCGTGGAATTTCGAAAACCTGTGAATGTAGTACCAATGAATGTAAATTACGGTCGAAAGTTGTTCCTAGCCTTTGCAAATAAATAAAACCTTGGGTCCCAACATAAGTTTTTAGAAGCTCCACCAAGCGTAGGCACCTCGAAAGAGAGGGCTACATCCCTAGAAGGGATTACCTCGCTCAAATTCCGAGGCTGACCTCACATGCCTTCCTTCGACGAGTTCTGAACGTCATGGAAGAAGCCTTTGTATGGATGAACCATCCACCATACATGGAAGCGTAGGCACCTCGAAAGAGAGGGATATATCCCTAAAAGGGATTACTTCGCTTGAATTTCGAAGTTGACCTCACATGTCTTCTTTCGACGAGTTCTGAACGTCATGAAAGAAGCATTTGTATGGATGAACCATCCACCATGCAAGGAAGTGTAGGCACCTTGGAAGAGAGGGCTACATCCCTGGAAGGGATTACCTCGTTTGAATTCTGAGGCTGACCTCAAATGCCTTCATTCAACGCGTTTTGAACGTTATGGAAGAAGCCTCTGCATGGATGTACCATCCACCATGCAGGGAAGCACGGTACCTCAGAAGAGAGAGTGACATCCCCAGAAGGATCCCCTTGCTTGAAATCTGAGGCTGACCTCCCACGCCTCCTTTCGACAAAGCTGAGTGTCGAGGAAAAAGTCAGTTGTCCCTTGATTCAGATAGGATGGTTCAACCTAAATATGGAACTACTCATGTAGATTAAGCATAGATTCGAATTATTTAACCGCGTTCAGTTAGCTCAGATTATTCGATTAACTTCATTCAGTTAAGTTCAATTAGCTCCACTGTGCTTAAGTTCAATTCAAAAGGCAAAAAGGTAGAAGTATGAAATTTTTATTCATTAAAACAAAGAATACAATAGAAGGCTCAAAGGCTTTACAGAGGATAAAATCAATGTAAAATCTAGCCTATTCTTTGGGAGGGAAGGTGCTTGATCCTCAGTAGCAAGGGTAGAAGCCACCTCCTCCGATGGAGCTCCTGCCAGCACCACATCCATACAATCATCTTCTGTGGGAGTCTAAGGTATTTTCTCTTCGATGAACTTTGCCTTTAATGCTGAGGCATCAAGGTCAGGGAACAACTCCTCCAACTTGTTGATCACCTCATTATAAGCAAACTTCCTCCAATAGGAGCCGAGACGTCGATACTCCTCCGTGTGATGGAAGTTAGATACATAACTCCTCACTGTAATGTGCCCGCCTCGACAACATCCAGTTCATACTGCCTACATTCATTGGCGTACCATTCAACTTGTTTCTCCATGAAATCCTGGGCATTATTGCGGCGGCTATCTGAACGTTTGCCTTCTCCAGAGCATCGGCTGTAAGCCTTTGATGGTCAATGGAGGTCTCTAATTTCTTAGTTAGCAAGGCCACCTCACATTGTGATTCATGGACCTCCCGCTTCATGGCTTTAATTTCTGAGAGAGCGGAGGCCAGCTTTGCTGTATCTTCAGTTTTCTGAACCTTCAACTCATCAGCTTCAGCTTTAGCCCTCATCAGTTCAGCGTCAGTAACGCTTAACTGGATGTTCGCTCTCTCCAGAGCTTCGACAGCGAGCTTCTGATGGTTGTTGGAAGTCTCCACCCTTTTGGTTAACGAAGCCACATCACATTGTGATTCATGGACCTCCCGCTTCATGGCTTCAATTTCTGAAAGAGCGGAGGCCAGCTTCGCTGTATCTTCAGTTTTCTGAACTCTCAACTCATCAGCTTTTGCTTTGACCCTCTTTAATTTAGCCTGGATGACATTCAGTTTTTCATATAAAACCTTTTTTCTCTGTTGAATGTCGGCCAAAACTTCCTGACATTCCAAGGCTACCCCAAAAGCCTTGGCATTGTGGCTCACCAGGGTCACGGTAAGGTCCACTGCATCACAGGTAACCACATTGTCCTGCCACCTTTCAGTCTAAAACTTATTGAAAAACTCGGTGGCACCTCGAACCTCATTGGGCAGCATCTCAATCACTGTTGAAGCAATCTTGCTATCACGATCCCCCCAGAAAGTTTCCAGACTTTCCTGTGGTCCTCTCCACTATCTTCTGAGGTGCATCTACTGTCGTTGATGTAGTATCCTCGGTGTCATCACTTACCTCCCAAAGCTGCTCTTCAATTGCAGCATCAATAGAAGCCTGCAGCAATTTAGGCTGCTTGGGAGTTACCTTTTCCCCATGAGATACAGTTGTTCCGAAGCCACCAGAACACCCACCATGTCCCAATTTCCTTTTCTTTGAGGACTCTTCGGCTATCCCCTTGCCCTTATCAGTTGTGAACAGATTTTCTTGGAAGACCTCATTTTCTGTGTCCTTCACGAAAGAATCCCTGACAAGGCGTTCTGGCCTTTGCCTAGCCCCCCTGTAGAAGATCTCCGGGAGGTAGCATTAAGAATTGTGGCCATTTCAGGTTTGGGATACTCCTTTTTGAGTGCCATATATTCAAATGTTGTGAAATATCCCTTGAATCCAATCGCAAATGAAAGGGGAATGTTTGAAAATTTATTGCCGGAAAATAGCAAAAAATTGCAGCAATGCTTACAAAAGTAAGGTGTCAAAATAACAAAATTATGGATTTTATACAAAGAATAAGGTGAATCCTAGCCATCGGATTGAATTTACGATGATCATATGCGTCCAAATTCTCGTACCATCTGGGCCAAAGATTCCAAAAGGTTTTTCCTTATCAACGCCCCTGATCGGCGCGTGTATCTCACGAAGGGAAATGAGTGTGTGGATGGATCCTAGAATTCACATAAGCAAATAATTAGCCATCTTTGTACATTTAATTCAATACGGCTATGCGTGTATTGGGAATTGGTCCAGTATAGCTACCTCCTTGGAAACATGCGAAACCATCAAATCATGTGCTTGAACCAGCCTATTCTTCTTGAAGGCTTACAACCTCGGCAGCTTCATAAATGAATCAGCCCCTACTTCGTGGAGGCTTACAGCATCGGCCAGCCTTATGCAGCAAGTCGCCTCAGTAGCCTCGGAACTTGTCTTGCAATTTTCGTAGGTTATAATGTATTTGATTTCTAATATAAATTTGGTTTTTAATTGAAGGGTAAAATATTAAAAAATTGATTCAAATAAAATTTTACCCAATGTTTTAAAAATTGACCCGGGCATCGACCTTAAAAAGGAAGAGGGTCGAGGGTTAAAGGGTCGAATCGGGGTCGAACCGGATGACAAAATAAATACACAAATAAACTATAAAATATCAGTTAATAATAGCTTTTTTAATTTTAGTTTATTAATTTAAAGTAAATATAATCCATGTTCGTTNTTTAAAAATTGACCCGGGCATCGACCTTAAAAAGGAAGAGGGTCGAGGGTTAAAGGGTCGAATCGGGGTCGAACCGGATGACAAAATAAATACACAAATAAACTATAAAATATCAGTTAATAATAGCTTTTTTAATTTTAGTTTATTAATTTAAAGTAAATATAATCCATGTTCGTTAATTAGATTTATTATAGTAATTTATTTTATAACCTCAAAAACTAACAATTAATATGTCCAAAATAATTTGCTTTGTTTAAATTAAAATTGTTTGTGATTATAATATTGTTGGGGGTTATGATTTTTCAGTGAAAATGATGAAATAGACTATTAAACACTTAGAATTGGCAATTGGCTAATATCCCACATTGGAAGATTACCAAAACATTGGAAGGAGTTTCCTTTAAAAAGGAGCTAGTATCTCACGTTTGAAGATTACTAAAACATTGAAAGAAGAATCTTCTTTAAAAAGGAGCCAAATGAATGTCACTTGTCTAAAAATGTTATTTTGGTCTTCCATATTGCAATGGTGGCCTATTAAGATAGTAAAAAATGTCTATACAAAAAGATTATATTAACCAGATTAATTGAAAGAACCGCGGCCGATTTTCCGGTTCATGGTTAAATGGTATAACTATACAAAAAGATTATATTAACCGGATTAATTGAAAGAACCGCGGCCGATTTTCCGGTTCATGGTTAAATGGTTGGGTTGATGGACAATTAGCCGGGTTTTCATTTTCCGATTAATATATAAGTACCGAACTAAATTAGTAGCCAGTTCACGATTTTTCCGATTGAACCGGCCGGTTCGATCCAATATTTACAACATTAATTTTACCTATTTCTTTTGTCAAAGAATACAGCTGGAACAAAGAAATATTGATAAAAAAAAAAAAAAAAAAAAACAGTACATTACATTACTAAAAGAGAAATTTTACAGTAGTGGACCCAACAATTTAAAAATTGCATTGATTTAGGTAAGACTTTCATTTCCTTTTCATTTCCCTGAGCAGTCTCTTCATTTCCTCTCTCCTCTCATTCTTCTTTCCTTCCCCAGCCGACCTTCATTTCCTTTCTCTTTTCTCTCTTTCTTCTTTCCTTCCCAGACGACTTCTTCCCAAACCAGTCGCTGCCGGTTGCATTTCTTCCCTGGTATTCAACGGTCACCGTTCATTTCTTTCTCAAATCTATTTTTCTTAATGACTTCTTCAAGCCAGCTGCCTTTTCTCGCCTTCGACACGCCGCAAGGAACTCCGACACACGTCCGCGACGTGTCGGAAGCGTACCGGTGTCCAAGATACGTTGTCACCAAAAGCATGTTCGTGCTTCTGAGAAGGAAAGTTTCTTTCGCAGCTCTAATGTTGTAAGGAGACAATGTTCTTAACATACCTCTCAATGCTTGAGACCCCATCCTCTGTGAGCTTCTAATGAATCTAGAGTGGCACAAGTGTACAACTGTCCATATTGCATGTTTACAAGTATATTGCAAAAACTCAAACATATATAACAACGGTATCTGGAATCAAATCTTGATCCATTATAAAAATAGGTACTACAATTAATTGTAGTGTGCAGCAACTATCATTGACCAAACAAGTAGACATGTAGATGTAAATTTGCAGCACTAAATTAATCATCATACAAATTTGAGTTGGGTAAAAGAATCCTTTTCCGCTACTATTATAGTAATCATCATAACAGTGCAAATATTTCATTTTATTTCCTTATCCTGACATTGGGTCGACATACACTAAACTTCTTTACAGACTGGTGCATGCATCAAAGAGAAAAAGCCTACTAAGTAAAATATACATTGAAGACAAAAGTACAGATAAATCAAGGAATTATACCTTTAATATGCACAAGAATCAATAATTCAAGCCACAGGTCTCGTGCCCCAAATGTAGTTCATATGATGATGATACAGTTTCTACTCCAATCTACCATTTGTGGTTCACAAACTTTCTCACTGTAAAAATACATAGGTACTAAATACATATTTGCATTACCTAGAGGTTTAATAAATATTCTCCTGCTTAACCTCAGCACTTCCTGAAGTCGCCTTTGGTGCACTTCTCTTGCTTTGAATTTGATGGACAAATTCTGCGACTACCACATGGAACTTGGGAGCAAGCTTACTTGTCGAAGAGACGTTAAGACCTGCCTTCTTCAAAGCACGTGCCACGTGCTTTTCAGCCTTTTGAAAGTGGAGAGGGCAATAAGAAGGAACTGTTGATCTTAGTATTGGTTTCCCACAAAGTATAGGTCCTGTAGGCGAACTGGCACGACAATTACAAAAGAATATTAAACAATTATTCTCAGTAAAGGTAAGATCACGAGATAGTGAAAAAAATTAGTTCTCAGAAAGGTCTTATATTGGTCTGATCTTGTTGCAGATGTTATCTTAACAGAAAATTAATTGTGAGAAGCATTTTCTCCATAACCAAAAAGGAAGGGGTACAGAATATACAGTGTCATCAAAAAATATATCGCTACCTAAACTATCCACATAAATGGGAGAATATTAACCATCCTTCATGACAAGTATATCATACTTCAGATCGAGATTCTAAACATATTCATGATCAATGAGATACCCAATTGCAACTGATTGTACAAGTAACAATGACACCAATCAACTATGAAAAGTATCATCAATTTAAAGCCTATACTCCAGAGTTATATCTCAAAATTTCATCTGAGGCATGCAGAAAAATCAGATTTAATGTAATGAACACTGCAATTCAGATCTTCATAATTATCTCGTCGTTCATGACAACTTGGGCTGGAGAGAAACTAGGTCAGAACAAAATATAAATAATTTACATTGTTTTTTTCTACATAACATCAAAACTGAAAATCAGAGAAACTCACAATCTAAAATGCAAAGTAAAGAAACAATTACTAGGAAAAATACACCACTAATCTACAGTACAAAATACACATCTTTTCACAACGGAAAAATTTCACCAAGCGAAATCATATGGTGGATACTGTGCAGAAAGAACATCAACATGTACAATTAGAATTAGTTATTGGATACAATCCTCGATACAAATCTTGAAATCCACCTAGTCCGAAGTTCATAAGACTTCTTCAGTAGCCATGCTCAGGCATACCTCTTCCATCACAAAAAGACTACTAAGTGGTCTAAGGAAGCTAGAAAGTGTGACGGCAAAGGAACTCAGTACTTCATTCAATAGCTACTTCAGTCCTTTTGTCAACGACTCATTTCCATTTCTATTCCCCTGAGCCTACCCAGAAAAATCCTCCTTGTTCTGGACTATTACTGATGTAATCATATGGCTCAATTTGTTCATTTTTTTCCAGCAAAAAGAAAAAAAGAGGTCTTCATCTCTCGAAGGCTGGACAAAGGGGAGATGCTGAGATGTCGGTGATAATACGTGCCAATAGTTTCAAGGCAGACTGTACAACAGTGAGCAATCTATTAAGTTAATCTTAATACTGATTATCTTTACTGCAAAAAGAATGTAAGTAAATCTGTGTGATCATGAAATGAGCCTATTCTGCCATGTATAGTCAGATCCAACAATAAAAAAGAATCACCATAGATAATGTCCTCTTTACTATTTTGTCACAAAAACAGTTTACTTTCAAATGAACACCTATTAACTTGCATGATCTATTGCATTCCATCAAGACCTCAGGACTGGACGTTCTCCTTCAATTCTAAGCTTGCTACTTTATGTCCACAAACCGAAGGATCAAGCAGAACTTCTTTTAGCATGATCAAGCAGAAATCTGAGTTGGCAATTGTCGTCTAGTCTTCAACCCATTTAGGATAGACTTGAGTGACGTTTGCATTCTTTATTTTCATTAAATGACCAGGTGGCATAAAAGATTTGCTTTTTGTGCACCAGTGGCAGAAGGGATAGGGAGCAAGAGAGAAGGCATCTCTCAAATACCAAAATGGGGGAAGATGGAGGAACTTGAATTTCAAAACCTTCGGACCCACTGCTTAGAAATATAAATGGGAATCCAATTACTATTCTTGTCAGGAGCGATATAATCGTTCAGATTTGGAAGTCAAAAGCACATATTTCTATTTTTGACAACTCAATTTTTTTGTGAGACGATATCTAAATTTTAGAAATGGTCAAAATCACCGAAGATTAAACCCCGGCTTGGTTTAGTTAAAAAAGTTGATAAAAATCTATATTCAAGTCAACAATTAATTTTAATCACACATTTCATAAATCCACAACTTTTATCATCTTTTCAATTATATATTTCGCCCCTGTTCGTTTCCCATCATTTCAGCATAAAAATGAGAATTGTTACCGTTACATTCAAAGTTGTGGGGCCCACCAAGAGAGAAACAAGTCAACAATGGTGACTGTGTCACTGTGCAACGGTCCTAATTCTTTTAAAATGGGCAAAAAAAGGAGAAACAAACAGGGGCCATCATTTTTTATCAAAATCTACTAAAAATCTATTTTTTTAGCTAAACGATACATAGGCTAAATATCTAAGAGAAAACACATCTAATGCAATTCCTTACTTGAAATATTGTCTCTAAATCTACCATATGGTTTGGTGTCTTGATAAGAAACATGTCCAATTTTTCGAGGCTCTAAGCTCATGTTTGGTGGCCATTTTTTATTTTTTTTTGGAAAAGCATTGCTTTAAATAGTGATTTTTTGGAAAATATGTGATTAAAAAGTACGAAAAAGTTTTGGATTTAGATGAAGAATATTTTATTGTATAAATGTGTAGTTGAAAATGAGTATGTAGAAAAAAGAGTTTTGAAAGAATGGGAGACAAATAGAAACTAAATATGAACGTGAAATCTAGTTTAGGTGTTGCATTTTGCATTCTCACATCTGGGTGATTTAATATTTTGTTGCAGAAATTACTTAGATTCACCAAAAACCGTAAGCACTGAAACTAACCAAAAAAGTCACTTATCATGCTTAACAAGCACAGGTATTTTATCTTACAACCAAAACCAAAGCATTGCAAATGTGCCTATTCTTGATCAATATTAGTTAGAATAGATTTCCGAAGTCCTGAAACATCCACAACCCATATATCAAAGTATGTCTTTCTAACCCAATGTTCAAGAAATCAACTCATACAATAAAAAGATGGTACAAATTTGGTCGATGAGGTACCATACCAGGAGATCAAAATACAAGATTTCATAATAGCACAAAAGAAACGCTTACACTCCAAGTCACACAATCCACAACTTCACTATGCTGACTAAACCTCTCAAGGAACGTATTTGGTTGACACACATTAAATGATCACACTTGCACATTATTTAATGCACAAATCTGTCGCATCGACACTTCAATTAAGGTAGCGTATTCATGTCCGGACACGTATCAAATACCAACATTTCTCGAACACTCTACCAAGAACATTTTCCTTTTTTATTAAAAATATTACATATTTTTAACTCAAAGTTTAGTAAATAACAAATAGGTACTCATATTTAAAGGATTTCAACATAAAAAATTAATAACATGTATAAAATTAAATTTATACTATATAAATGAAAAAAAAATTAAAGAAATTAATCAACGTGCCGGCAACATATCATGTCAGTACTTTTTTGAAAAATTGCATGTCAACGTATCCAACCTGTGTCATGTCGGTGCATCATAGTTGCCCAAAGTACCATACCTTGCTCATCCTTTATGGAGATGAAAACCAAGAGTGATTTAATGCCTGATTATAGATATGCATATTCAAATGCTCCCGCCTATGTCTAAGGCTTACAATACCTAGTCTTTTACTTAAATATGTCATGTGGGATGAATGCTAAGGTAAAACTATTTTTCATAATTTCAAAAATGTTCATATCTCATGAACTTTTGAAGATTCTCGTTCCATTTATATTACATTTTTAGTTATCCCAATAATAAATCGTGAAAGTCTTTCTACGTATAATCACATTCTAAACTTTTCTCATGACTTTAGATGCTTTGGGCACATGACTACATGAGAATCAAATTCTTCAGTCAATATGCAGGCATCACCTCCAACTAACATTTTTAAAGCACTGTTTAGAATGAAAATTAATACTCCCCAAGCAGTTCATTCCCAAAATCAAGTTGCACTATTTATGGCACAATGTAAAATAAACCAGCAAACACATCAAATAAGCAGAAAAAGAAGATGAATATTTTGGATAGGATTTTCATGTAGACTATATAACAATATCAAAGTGCAATATTTGTAAATTAGTGGTTAGTGGGAACAGCCAAGACAGAACCCTACGGGCCGAATAATCGTGTTTGCTCAAGCAATATGAAGCAAGGAATGGAAGGTGATAGACTTGGTTCTTTCATCTTGGTATTCTCCTCTAGATAGGCAACATCATATGGATTCTCTTTCTTCTTCAGAATTTCTTCAGAAGAGATGCAGATGAGTTGTATATTACAATGCTTTCCTGGTAAGAAATTTGAAGAGAGGGAGGGAGGGAGGGGATATTTGGTCTCTTCACAGAACTATTAAAAACTATAGTAAATTACACTGATTTGAGTAGATAATACACTTCCCATGTATTATGCTTTTTGATTAATAAAATTTTGATTACCTTTCAAAAAAAAAAAAAACTATAGTAAATTACACTAAGATTTGACTCTTAAAATATTATAGAAACCACCCCTTAAGGCACCAACAATATATTTTCAGCCTAAAGAAAATTAATTTCTCTCTCTTTTGCAAAAAAATTATTTTGGCACACAGAATATTTTGTTATTCTAGGGGAGTTTTCAAAAAAAATTGAAAAGAGGAGGGTCCTTTTAATCATCAGTTAACACAGTATTTATGTAATTTACTCTAAAAACTATTAAATTCAATGTTCAAACAATGGCATTAAAGAAATGACATAAATGTGATATCACACTTGAGACACATAATTTGTTACAACAATAACGACAAGCTTAGTCTAAATGGTTAATCCTAATCAACTTTGGGACAACTACATAATCCTTTTCCCCCCACCTCATTATCTCTTGCACAACATCCACTAAAAGGTTTAATGAAATGAATTGCTTTGCAACCACATCATACAATGTTGAAGTATATGAACAACGACAGGAAGTTATGCATTATTTCTCATAAACATGTATGGACTACACACTTACTTTTTCACCATCCCTTTCGATCCACCACTACATAATGGTCCGACAAACTTATATCTTTTGCAATCAAATTAGGTCATGTTAACTTTGATTTGTATCTCTTTATTTTCTAACTTGTTTCCCTCACATTACATAGCTTTGTTAAATAGAAAATTATTTCTGTCCACAGAAGCATACCGCAACCATCCAAGTTGTCTATTCTCTTAATTTATCCTGAATTTTAAGTTGTTGCCGTACATCCTTATTACTAATTGTAACACATTCATCTTATCATCTATGTATCTCTAAAATTCATCATATGAACATTTGTCCTTCAATGATGTAACAAACCTTACCATATAATGTTAATTGGTTTAATATCTGTTAACCATGTCATCTAAAAGCTTAAATGATTAGAGAGAACATATTTATTTATTTTTGTTGCCTCCCACATGCTCCCTCTACAAGACAAATTCATATATTTATTAAATGTTTGAATTAGCAAAACCCATGATTAGGTCCTAGTTATGATACTATGTTAACTACTTCATGAAAAAGCTACTATTTGAGAGGGGGTATTAGTTTATTTAATTGTTGTCTTCAATAACAAATTCCGAAGGACTCAAACCTTTACGTAACATGTATCTTTGGGAATTCTATATTCCTTCCAAAAAAACTATACCCATACATAATGTTCTTTTCAAGTTCTCGTGCCTTCTTGATAACTGAATCTACGTACTTAACTCAATCACTCTTTAGGACAACATGATCCCTTATCTTCTACGATGCACCGATATGGACACGTGTAGCTGACACGCATTTTTCAAAACAAGTGCTGACACAACACATAGATTAAATTCTTTAAAATTCTCCATTTATATAGTATAAATTTAATTTTACATTAGTTATTTATTTTTCTTATTGAAATCATTTAAATATGATTACCTATTTGTTATTTAATAATAACTTTGAATTAAAAATATATAATATTTATATAAAGAAAGAAAAATGACGATGATAGAGTATCTGAGAAGTGTCGTTATACAACACGGACAAGCTACCCTAGTTGAATGACCGTGCAACAGAACAACTATCTTTATTCTTATTACGAGCAAACATTATATGAATTATTTCTTAATTCTTCATAACCCAATACCTATAAATTCAAAGAAGGATCATCAATTAAAACTAGGTTATTATCAAATAACGTACACCAAAAGATCTTGTCAAACATGCTCCTTTACACAAATCTACAGTAATACAAAATTCTCTACTACTGCCACATCTCACATCCGTCATGACTCCATCATATACTTCCATAATAATATTGAAACATATAATATGTTTTGCCCCGTTAGTTTTCATACAGCTTCTTCTATCTCCAAAATAAAATTTATACTATACCAAAAAAAAAGAAAAAAATATGGAACTTGTACTCTTTAACACATTCAAGTTACAATTTTAATATATACTCAATCATTGTATCCTATAATCGTATAGTATTATTTGTGACATAGACACTTACATAATCCATACTTCTCTAATATAGTTAAAATTTCTACCTTTACTGTTGCGTCAATGATTAAATAATTTATCGACATAGTTCTTCCATTTTTCACCAATCTAATTTTTATAAAGTAAACTATCTACTTTCACATCCTTAATTACTAATGCGGATGTTAATGCAAGTTAATTTATTTTGCAAATTGTTACCGTAATAATTTCTTTACTTATATTGACATGTTATGTCCAAGTAATAATTTACAGTTATCCTTTCTATGCTTCATATTTCCTACTCCAAGTCATTTGTTGCTAAGGGTGGGGATAAATTTCCAAAACTAGTCGAACCAAACAAGAACCAAATTGAATTGGTTAGTGCTCGGACCAATTCAATAAATAAAAATTAGTTTTGGTAATTGTAACTGAGAATCGGATCATTCAGTCAGGTTCCCAGTTTTTAGCTTCAAACCGATGGAAGGCTGCTTCACCATATTTTTTTGGATAATTTGCGTAGGTGAACTGCACTAACCGACATCATACCTTTCTCCACTATAAATGACAAACAAGTGACGCTATATCGCAAAGTCCTTTATTAATTCAGCTTTGGTCTTTCTTGTTTCTCCAGTTGTGCATTTTGATCCCAGTTTTGCTCTCTTACAGTCAAAGACCCAGCACTATTTGTCTTTCTCTGCAGAATCTTAATTGAGAGTCAGCAGCAACTGCATACAGAAAATGGGAGGATTCTTTCTCCAGGTTGTTATTCCAAAGAAAATTTATTGGAGTCTAGCATTCTGTATTTCATTCTGTATTTCTTTACACTAGAACTAAAGATATATAAGGTAGACAGAAAGTTTATTACATGATATGTTCCCTTATCTTTTCTTGTACTAAGATGACCCATGTATTCTCTTCATATAAATGTGTGCATAATGGAGGAATAGAGAAACACTGAATGATTGAAGTCTCACAGTTTGATTCAGGTATGATGCGGGAAAGAAACTTCAAAATAGTTGGTGAATTGATCAGTGGGGAATTAAGTTAAAAATTAAGATCAATGCAAAGGATAGAACCGGACCAACAAGCCCTGGATGGTATGGGTCCAGTTCATTTCTGCCCTAAAAATTTTGAATTTAAACATTTTCGGTCCAGTCTTGAGTAAAAGCAAACCAAGCAGATTCTTAACCACCCCCATCTGTTGCAATAAAAATGTCGCCGCAGCAGTTGCATTGAATTTATAAACTTTAATGCTTCTAAACGTGCAGTTTCTCATAGACATTGTATTCTACCTTTGAAGAAAATAGCATTTTTATTTCCAAATTTTCAGCCTACAATCAGCCAATTCATGATGTGTCCACACAGAAAACATCATTCACTCAACCAGAGCGGCTAAAACCACACCAGAAAACCATACCAACCATGCATAAACACAAGCCAATAATCCCGAGCAGACAAGAATATAAATGACGATTACCGATGCATTCCATTTATGCTTCTAATTAAGAGCAATCTTTAAATAAAATGTAAGAAACACCAACAATAATTGATAACCCCAAATGACGCAACCAAGAAATTAAGGTGCAGCAGCAGACAAACAAAAGGCTACAAGAGCCCGCGTGAAAACGCTGTACAGTATTGAGAGAAGGATGTACAACGCGCCAAATTATATACAATTTAAGGGAAAGATATCAAAGATAAGAAGCAAACCTCTTAATGGAGAAATTGCAAGCCTTGTACAACTTCTGCTTCGAGTCAGACAGTATATGCATATGACAAAACCTCGTCAATGCCATGGCCTTTGCCTTGCAACCATGAACCCCACACCTATTAATAATATTATTCCAATTATTAACCACTGGATTTCCATTCTTATTACCACTCCCATTATCATTCTCTTGGATTAATCTTGTTCCATCCCTGCGATTCGAATTGACTTTCTCGTTCTCTCCATCTTCTTGAAAAGGGCTTTGGCCGTACTCCCAGCAGTACTCTCTGTACTTGATTTTGAGCTCCTCCATTAACGCCCAGTAATGGTCCCGGTAAATCCGGCTCAGTTGCTTGGCCCGGAGGGACCGGCGTTTTAGCACTTCGGGTCGGGTCAGATACTCGGACTTGGATAAGGCCAAGTCCTCTTCGGATCCATCGATTCGCATTGGACCCGTTGAAAATGACGACGAAGGATCAATCATGTCAGCGGTGAAGGGTTTGGCGTGCGCAGACAAGGGTTTTTGGTCGGGTTTGCAAGGGAGGGGAGGAGCAGAAAGGGAGTTTTGGTGGTGGTTGGCCGTAGGTAGCATGACTTTTCAAAGAAACAAGTCTCGTGTTCTCCTTTTTCTGTTTGGTTTTGTTTCTGTAGTATATAAATCACTTGGAAAGAGACCTTTACAATTTACATTCAAAGGGAAGTACTACTGTGGATGCGTGTTGTACAACAGCTTAGTTTTGCTAGATGAGTTTCTAATTTCTTTCAAATTTCGCTAAGAATTAATCTATATGTACCTAAACATCTACCTAATCTTTTACCTAAAGGTCAGATGGACTCCCCCCAATATGTACCTAAAGATCTACCTAATCTTTTACCTAAAGGCCACGTGGAGACTCCCTATTGAGGGGCGCCCCCCAGTAGGGGTCGCCATGTAGCCTTTAGTTTCCACTGTTTTATAAGATTGAAAACGTATTTTGTAAAATGCATTTCGAAAATAAGGATAAACGCATTTTTGACGTTTTATGTGTTTTCAGTGAAAATTTTAAAAACACTTAAAATATGGAAAACAAAAGTTTAAATAAGATTTTACAAAATAAAAATACAAAAATTCTAACAAATAAAATAAAAAAAAAAATCAAGAAAAATAAATTCAAAGTTATAAAAATTTCTACAAAAAATAAAAATAAAAATAACAAATAAAAATAGTTGAAGCTCTTAATGATTATTTACACACAAATTCTAAAAAATAAATATTTAAATGAACACAGATAAAAATATTCTTAGCCTACATCATTAATTTTTATTTTTATTTCATATATTTTAACCTCGATTGAAAAAAGAATAACCACACTAACCCAGCTGGCTGATCAATTTTAGAGATCTTATCGATTGAAAAACCGTTGCTATGATGCCATTCTAAACAACACAAAAACTAGAATTATATATTTTTATTTTAGTTTTGTAGCGTGAAAATATTGTACGATCCACCAACTTTAAAATGTAATATTACGTGATATTATGTTAACGTAAAATTATTTTATTTTTACCGAATAACCAAATTTCATTGAATAATATATCATAGGATATCAAAATTTCAAATCCAACGTATTTTCTAGTTCAAAATGACAAACTAAATGCATTTTTAGAAATTTTAAAACGAGTCATCAAAAATAGAAAATTGAAAATAAACTCAACATTGAAACACGAACCAAATGGTCCCTTATTGTTTGCCGGGAAATAATATGTTTGAACGTACGATTTCACAATGCGGAAGAAGTGTGAAGCTCGACTAGATAGATATATGTTTTCCATAACATTCAACCGCGCTACGTGTACGAGCACCACTTGTCAATTCGGTAAAAGATTTGGTAAATGATTATGTACGAATAATATTCTTATTGTTTATCCCTTGTTTGGGCTCCATTTTAATGAGGTTTTGAGAAAAATGGATTTTGTAATAGTACCCAAACAAGGGCTAAACAATTAAGAATAATTATATTCGTACATAATCATTTACTAAATATTTTACCTAATTGACAAGTGGAGGCTCTCTATTGGAGGGGAAAAATGGATTTTGTAATAGTAATCTTATGGAGATTGTGTGATTAAAAGGAAGGAAAAAATTTGAATTTGCGTGTAATATTATTTTATTGAAAAATGTATGATTGAAAATAAGTGAGGAAAAAATAATTTAAAATTAAAATGGAGCTCAAATATGGGCTTAGTATTAAAAAAAATTGATAACTCCCATATAATTTAATAACGCTAATTATATAACTAATATTCAACTGACTCGAAAGTATCGAATCACTTTATTTTTCTTTTAAAATAGAAGAATAATTTGTATATGTAACTATAACTTTCTTAGCCTCTGTTTGGGGCATATTTTCAGCCCAAAAGAATGAAAAAATTGACTGTTGGTGTACCTTTTGAGCCCTTTTTTGACCTCTCTCACAAGGTGGGGCCCACATGCAGTACAAACGGTCATATTTTTTCTATTTAGGAGGTGAAGAATGAGCTCCAAACATGGGCTTAGTTAAGAATGGAAAGCAATGTTCTTAATATCAAATCAATCCGGTTTGTTCAAACGGAAAAACAAGGAATTAGACCAAAATTTGGCCCAATCATAATATAAAAAATGGATGTAAAGAAATTAGTGAAAAATTCGAAAATCATCCTGTTCAACCGGAAACCGGTGAGTTTGTGCGAGTTCCATGGTTGATTCTTTTTTTTTAAAAACAAAATTATAATTAGATGAAGAAAATCATCTAATGCTATTTCTTCGTGACTAATAGTTACCGGAACTCTACTATTTCTTTGGTTAAGCCCTGCGTTAGGTTTCAAAACAAAACAATGAAGTCAACTAGGAATATTAATTTTTTTTTGCTTTGAGCACATCTTAATCCTTGTCTCTAGGATGTTTGATGCTTCTATCGTCAGTTGCAATAACAACGTTGTTTCTTTTACTTCTCCTAAGCTCATTTTCTTGTATATAGACAAAGACATTAAATTAATACTAGTACACATATCACATAAAAACTTTAAAAGAAAGTTTTCCAATTGAAATAGGTAAAAAGCTAACCAATCAATTCAAAATACAAAAGAGTCCAACATTATCCGTTCCACTGAACAAACCAACAACCTCTCTAACAGATCATCACATGGATAGTTACAGATATCATTGCATTTTATTCTATTAAAATGTAATCTAGTTTGTTATGTATTTGTATTCTTTCCAATCTTCTAAACATTATATATACTCAATGAAACATATCATCTGGAATCACTTTGAGCCAGACTTACAATCTCAGACTTGGTATCAAAGCCACAACTAGGCTAACACCTTTCTTTTCGATCCCAATTGCCCTACCCAGAGTTCCTGCTACTTTTATCTTTCCCAATATCATTTCTTTAGTCTCTATCAGCTTGATGGAACCAACTATCTAAATTGGATCACCCAATTCCTTCCTCTTCTACGAAGCCATGATCTCATTGGCATTGTAGATGGATCTAAGCCATGTCCTCCTCAGTTTGTCACTGATGTTGAAGGCAACCTTACCTTTACCATTGTTGCCGGTTATTTGCTATGGCAAAAAAAAGGACCAATTCATTTTGGTATGGATAAATGCCACTCCCACAGAGAAGGTTTTGTCTATTGTTTATGGACAAACAACTTCTCGACAGGTATAGACCACCCTGTCTAACAGATTTGCCCCACATTCTAGATCCAGAATTTCCCACCTCAAAAGACAACTGTAAACTCTCCAACAAGGATCCAAGTCATGTACTGACTATCTTCTTAATGCTAAAAACTTGTCAAATCAACTTGCAGTTGTAGGGAAATCTATTGATGATGATGATCTGATATCATATGTTGTTGGAGGTCTCAATCACTCATATAATCCATTTATCACCTCTCCGAACTTTGCCACTCAAGAATCCTCTATTATCTTTGATGATTTTCAAACCGAGTTGCTCAACTATGAGCAATTGCTAGAAACCCAACATAAATCCATACCACCAGATAATACTTCCATAGCCTTCTTCAATCAGAAAACCAAACCCAATTACCACCACAAAAGGTTCAACAAACCATTCCCCTCCAATAAACCCTCTGGTTCTA
>CAIGRR010087195.1:0-10453 GCA_903798365.1 Fraxinus sp. 1973-6204 | reverse complement strand
CGCCAGTTGTGGCTGGGTGTCCAGTATAGTCAGACTCCACACAACTCAACAGCATGTGCCTGTCTTTCATGACTTGATCTGGCATAGGAGCTTCCTCTTTTGTTTTTGCCCCAAAAGAGAGTTCATTTATTGCTACTAGTATTTTGATAATAATGTGTATTGCACTTTCTTGATGATACATCCTTTTTATTTAAGCTAGATCGGCACACTTAACAAATTAGTGTGACAAAATGGCATATAATTCGGATCTACTAATTTAATTGAGATACAATTCTATCGGAAGTTAGCAAATTGAATGACTGGGTTAGAGTTTAAACAAGAAGATTTAGCTCGACAAATGAACCAAATAAGACAGAAGCTATCGAGATTAACTATAATTGTAATCGATCAAGTAGTAGAGAGATTTTCAAAAGGACGTTTTACATTAAATCAAAGATGAAAATGCAAATCAAGAAGCTTCAAATTAAGATGGGACGTGAAAATTCTGGCCGGAATTTTGGCCAAGATTGCAGAGTGCAGGTGCGATGCCGGTTAGCGTACCCGCGATGTCAAGCGACACAAATATTGTCTTTTTTTGTCCGCAAGCTGTAGTTGATGTAATACAAATCTAAAAGACACATATGAATGGTTATAACAACAATCAATATATAGATCCATGTATTCTTTAATTGTACATGTGGTATGTGCTAGAATATCATTTTGTTTTCTCACATTTTTCCTATATTCTTTTTGCTTACTTTTCACTCTCTTTTTGAATCTCAAAATCGAACTCTATATTATGTTATATTTTAGGAATATATAGCTTCTCATATAAGTTTATTAATTTCTTGGTGTTTGGATTATTTTTGTCATGTGCATTGGCGCCAACTTTCAAAGAGGTTTCATTGTATCTCGGAGGCATATTTGATAACCTTGTGTTTTCACTATAGGAGGGTGTTTGATAGGGATTAAAATTAGATTTTTAGTAGATTGTGATAGAAATTTTTGAAATGTATGGTTGATAAGCTGTGTGACCTATGAAAGATATGGTTAATATTGATTGTTTGACTTTGACTTGTTTAAAATCTGATTTTAATTCGTACCAAACATGACCTAGGTGAAGTACAAATACGTTAAAAAGCGACATAGTAACACGAAGTTCGTGTTTTTATTATTACAATAGAATCCCTAATAGCATATACAACTCAACGCAACATTCATAGGCTGTCATATAATCTTTAATCTTTTTTTCCTATTTCCATTTTATTGTACAAAAAATCACACTTGAAGACCCAAAAATTACAAACCCTCAATAGAAACTTTACAGCATGAACCAAATCACTAAAGGCATCAAGATTTCACAAAACATGCTCAGACTATATTGTACATTTCCGTATCATTGTCATGCCACAAACCTAGACCCTCAAAACATACTCGATGAAATTGCTTCTATGGACCATAAAACTTAAGCACGGAATCCAAACCACTCTCATCATATAGAATCACAAAGACTCCAACGATTCACTCAAAATACCCGAAGAAAATCCGACGTTTAAAATAAACTATGGCAACAATAGAAGCCTTTTGGGCTCACTAATGAAATTATTAGGCAATGGCAAACTGACTGGATTGGACCATAACAGCGCCACTTGTCATCATAGTCCACATTCGATTGGATTTTGGCATCAGAACCCAACACTTTTCTTCTCTCTTTTTTATTTTGGACCGTGTGAGCAGCTAGTGCAGGCTGCAGGCCGAGAGAATCAAGCTCTGCATGGGCCACCTCTCTAGACAGTCCAATTGACATTTAAACATCTAGAAGTGGCACACATAGAGGTGTAAATAAGGTCAGACTACTCGAGACTCACCGTACTAGACATGTGTCTCTTGGTCTGAGGCCCACGCGGGTCCGTCCAAGAGAATTACTCCCTAACCTTTCATTTTTGAAAAAAAAAAAAAAAAACAAGATAAACACCCAACAATATCCAGATGGGAGGGCCATGTGAACCCGTTTGACAGCTCTAGCTAAAGTACTAAAGAATCGTCCTAGCAGAGGTTTCATTTTTGCTACATACTTTTGCTTTTTTTTTTTTTTTTTTGGTTGACGTAAGAATCGCAGTCGCTATCCGTGAGTGCGCACTGGGTAAATCTCGCTCCATGTGTGAGATAAACCGCGTTAGGCAAGTCCGGTGCGACGACCGACGGGCTTGACGGAGGAAGTGTTGACAGGGGATTAGAACTCGTGACTTTTGATCTCCATGTTCACCTGCTCTACCAACTCTGTCACCCCGAAAGAATTACTTTTGCTTTAACCAATATATTGGTTCACAACTTGTAAAGCAATAAATTCCTAATTAAACCAAACCTTAATGTCTATGGACCCCACCACCATGTGAANTCTGTCACCCCGAAAGAATTACTTTTGCTTTAACCAATATATTGGTTCACAACTTGTAAAGCAATAAATTCCTAATTAAACCAAACCTTAATGTCTATGGACCCCACCACCATGTGAATTCATATCATCTCATTACAATAGCATCCTAGACACTTATTCCCCACCCCCATCACCTCTCATGATTCCCAGCGTGACCACCAAAAGCTAACATCTTTCCAACACCAATCACATGCCCTCCAATTTCATTTCATACTCTCTACTACCCCACATAACTTGGTACCACCTAAATTTCTCCTAGCTATTCACCATCATCAAGTCCTCATTCATTGCATGCAATGCCCTAATTAAAAAACTTCGGTATACAATTTTATACTGATATTTGAGATAAATCGGATTAGGACATCGTTGTGGATTCTAATTACTTAGGATTGACCGAGTACTGCTTTTTTGTCACGTTTTATTGTTTCGTAATAAAATATTGACATGTCACTACAATTTTGAAGTGTCAAGATTTTAGAGACGACACTTTAAAGAATGTAATTATGTTCGCCGAAGTTTTGATACTTTGAAATTGTAGCAATGTGCCAAGATTTTATTTTAAAGACGGTGAAAATGAAACAACCGATCTAGCCATTGACGACTATAGAAGTCAAAATGACTTAGCTTTAATAATTATTAATACATATTTACATGAAACATACTGTCCGATAATCTTGACACTTATTACCTATTGAGGCCACTCATTGATCTCTCCTTTATAATTTTTCTAAAAAGTCGTGAACCAAAAAGTTCGCCAAAATCAACTTTATTTTGCATGAGATGCATTACTTTTACGCTATTGAGATTATATAAATGATGGAAAAGAAATAAATGTTTCATATGATCATCAAAGTTGAAAGATGAGCATGGAGAAAAGCAGATCATATCCCCAGTACTCTTCCTCTTGCTCAACTGAATTCGGGTTCGGGTTTCAAGATCGAGCAAATTCGTACATTTTTAATGGCCCTAGCGCGAAAGATGAAGCTTTCGCAGCATCAAATGATCCAGAAATGAAGAGGAAGAAGAGGATTGCTGCATATAACATGTTTACTACAGAAGGTAAAGTTAAAGCATCTGTAAGAGAGAGTTTCAAGTGGATTAAAAGCAAATTTGATGACATAAGATACAAAGTGTAAGCCATATATTTGGCAAATTTTTCATTGTCTGATGGATTACTTGATTGTAAAGAACGTATTTTTCAAATAATTAAATTTGAGTTCCCAGCTTGACATGTATTCTTTCTTTCCTGTTAGACAATGCACTTGAATATCGTCTGCTATAGAAATAGACTGAGTAATCTGTTATGCAATATGCAAGAAAAAGAATAGTAATTTTTTTTTTCTTATTTTGTACATTAAACTTCCTGTATTCAAGTATAGAATTAGATTATCAATCTTTGCATTATCTATTGAAACACAAAGATTTTATGTTATGTCATGAAAAACTAAGGCCCACGAAAGGGGCCCAATTAGCCTACGTGGCAGCCAGTTCGGGGCCCAATGCCTCATGCTGGCATAGGGTGACCCGGATGTACACGAGCGACACCTCATGTAGGAGTCAGCCACCGACCCCATTTGGGCAGACACACCATGTAGAAGTTAGTCCTGACGAGGTGATGGCGAGATCCCTAATAGATCTTATGGTGAAATGATTGACAAGACAACTCACTGCCAACGTCACCCCTGCGCACCTACACGGTCAATTCCCACTTGCAACGACTAGGACTTGTGGATATGAAAGAGGTCCTAGCATTTAATGCCTTGATTGATTGATTGATGCATGCAACAAGAAGGGTCAATCGATCTGATGAGGCCACGTGTACTATCATCCAACGAGTCTCGCTTACCTCACTGAAGTATAAAAGGTCATTCTCTATGCCATAATGAGAATAATGAAAGTTTACTCTTGCTATCTATACCTTTAGTATTCTACTCTCCAAGCTGACCCATTTTTACAGATTGGAGGCTCACGTTACAAGCTCCCCCACACCTTGAATTATTCCTTTAGTTGGCTTGTTTGTTCAACTAACAATTGGTCCAAGTGTTTTGGGATTCAGCTTACGTGGGCATGAGAGACTTTGAGATCTGTTAGCCACATTATTGATACAATTTTTGGGGTCAACATTTTATATTATTAATTATAAGGGAAAACACGATAACGAAAATTAAGTTGAATAACATGTAAAGACATCCCAGTTTAATCTTTCACAGCTCTTAATTATCAACTGCGTGTAGTTTCAATAGGCTTTTTTTGTTCAAACTTTCAAAATTCTCTAGTTGAAACCGACCTTTGGACTTGATCCAATTTGTACATGTTATCGTAGTTTTTGTTGTAGTTGGTTGTGCGTTTTCTGGTATTGGGCAGGGGAGGCTGGTTCTCAGTATTCTAGGCAGCACTATTCAGTTGCCGGGGAAGGTAAATGAGGGCGGGCTCGATTCTTTCTCTGATGACGTTACACTTGAGGTACTATTAGTCATGCTGCTGCCTAATTCCACGCTAAAAAATGATATATCTGCACTTTTCTGTGCCTCTTGTAAGGCATCACAATAGATTTTGATAGGATGAAATGCAACTTCTATGTATTTCCGATGCTTGCCAATTCTTGGGCTAGTGACTCGAGTGATAATAACATCCTACTAAAGGACAACCTTAATATCTTAGAATTCTCCACTCACATATCACGTTTGTTTATTCTTGCTCGACTAAGAGTGAATAGCTTCATGAAAGTACCGATATAAAGGCTTAAGAAGGAGTGCATCCCTCATAAAAGTATCGTATTTACAGCAAAATGGCTTTTCTCGGGATTCGATATTCTAAACTCAATTAATAGTTTAGCATAAATTGTTCGGCTTTGTTAATAAGAAGGCGATAAACATGTCTGTTTGGAAACATCTTTCTACTTCTCAGCATCAATAATTTTCTTCCTTCGCTCTCTACGTGAGAGTTGCATTATTTTAGTTCTGTGCCTATGTAAAAGAGATTAGTATTAGAGTGTATTAAATAGTATAATAGACAAGAATTAAGCTTCTTTGTCCTTATATAGTACTTTCGAGTATTGTCTAATCCACCATATCAAACATGTCATTAGTTTGATAAAAGGACAAAGGCTATATCTCAATGATATCCCAATTCTTTAATGTACTGGCTAATCGATCTTATCAAACATGTGATCTTGGTCATCATCCTCAAAGTATATTACTGGTAAACCTAGAAAGATCGAATTATTTAGCAAGTACTTGGACAATGATGGAACATAAAATATGTATTCAGCATTCAGATTTTCTCACATCATTTTGGAAAGAAGACGCTGCATTCCCATGATATGCAGGATCGAGAGCGAGAAGAACGCTTAAGAGGGCCCAAAGAAGATGCTGGAAAGTTCCTGAAAGTATTCCAAATACGCGACTTTTATGCCTGTAGAGGCTTGACAGCTTCAGTCTTTTGTAATACTCACGGAGTTTGAAATGAACTAAGGAATTGTTTGATAAGGTGTATTTGATAGTACTCGACGTAGGGATGACAAAAAAATCCGACAAACCCAATACCCGCTTAATCGGGTATTCGGCCCCGCCCTGTTTATTTATTTGTGTGTTTTTTTTTTAGAATTCAATACTTTAAATGAAAAATTCCACGAAATTTCATTAGTTCTAATAGAAAATGACAACTAAGATTATCTAAAAAATATGAAAAACAATAAAAATCTTAGTTTACCAAATATGTTTGAATGATTTAACTTTTAAAAATAAATAAAAATATATCATTGTCTTACTTAAATGAATGGGAGAGATAAAATGAATTATGAAAAACTTTATAAAAAAAATTAAATGAGATAGTAAATGGGGCATGGACCCCGCCCTGCTTTAAATGGGTAACGGGGCGGGAAATCCGCCTCCAAGCAAACATCTCGACCCTAAGACATCCAGCACTCCAAAGATCAATACCAATTCCATATTCTATAGCACCTAGCAGAAGCTCGGGTGCTCTGGACCACAGTCACAACATGTGTAGTGAGGGGATGATTTTTCAAGGGACTGTAAAAATTTGCAAGTCAAAAATCCGCGGTTTTCAGCGTCCCATTTCCGTCAATTGGTAAATTGGATCCCTTAATTTCTCGGTGCAAAATTCCCCTCTCGTGGCAATACTGCAGGCTTGAAAGCAGTTGTATATAACATTTAACCTGAATGCATCAGAGGTTTTAATCAGAAACCAAAATTATGTTACATTTCAATCAACGATGAAACTGAAACAATTCAGAAAAATATAACTTTCGACCTGTGGTTCTGTGAGCCTTTCATTCGGTCAAGATAGATTTCCGGCTGAATCGTCTGCATATAATCAAAAACCAAATAAAGACTATACTGCATTCTTGAAGTATCCAATCCTTCAAACTTTACAATATTCGATGAACCAATTTTAGTAAGATCGTAATTTCTCGTGCCATGAATTTCACGCTTTCTGGTGTCAAAACGGACTTTCTTTAGAGCAACATACATTGTATGTTCCTTGGCCTACCAGCTATTCAAAATATTACTAGGCCAATCAAAAGAAAATCTAAACCTATGTTGGGCCCCAATTTTTTTGAAACTAATTGTCAACGTAAATCGAAATTTTTTCTTTATTTTTTAACCACGTATTCTCTAAAAAATCACTATTCCAAAACTCGTTTCTTCCCAAATTTTCAATTCCATTCCTTCATCTGGCCTCAAAACTTGACCTGATTCCTTTTTGAAAAACCTTTTGACCTATCGATCTTCTCAATTTAACATATCCATTTCCCCACTCGATGCTATCAAAATCCGCACATGAATAATCTCAAACTTGAGGATAAGGAATGAACACAAACGGTATTCCCTTGATGATTTCAAATAGGCGAAATTGAATCTCCGATACCTGAAATAGATTAGAGAGAGAATTTATGCGTAAGGTTGTGAACTGAAAATTATGTAAGCTAACCCGAATTATGAACCTTGTTTCTGTATGTATAGATGTTGGTGGCTGAATCCTTTTAAGGATTAAAACACATGGATTATCCTCATCCTACACGCCTTCAATTTGTTTGATTATGTGATTGGTTGAATTACTTATGATATGTGGCCCTCAGCCATTGCTATCCTTATCATATAAAGTGATTGAGTTATTCTAAAATTACCTCTTGGAGTTTGACTTGGACTGTAAGATGTTGGATATTTAGATAAAGATGAATGTAGAGAATTTGAGTTATGGGAGGACTAAAACTTCTAAAAGACACGAGATAAGGACATGAAGAATAGTATCATCAATATTAAGTCCGACCCTACCAACAGGCCCGATTAGTAGGGACATGCCCGACCACTCTTATGAGGAATTGGGGGTATGACAGCTCGGGGACAATAGGTCGGGCTATATGTGAAGGCTTGGGATCGGGCCATGTTTTTTGTGCACATCACCGCTTAAATGCGAGTTTTGCTAAAATTTTCGTAACAATAGTATCAGAGTCTTCGCTCGTCTAGACGTGACCCTTGCACACGTGGATATTTATCTAGTAGAAGACTAGGTGGTGAAGTCACTTGGTCGAAGAAATGGATCACATCAGTGCTGGAACCGGACGCTAGGGGTGAATTGGGCCTCATCCACACTATATGCAGCTCATAGACCATATTAAGCCCACAAGATAATGTTCAAAACAGAAAAAACCCAGTCCGAAATATAAACAGGCCTTAATTATCTGTGAATGATACTTCATTGATTTGGATCTAGGGATGTTGCTCGCCCCAAACACGAGCCGAGTGCTCATCCTAGAAGCTAGTTGAGTTAGTTTCTCGTATGAGCCACTCACTACTTCATTAGCTCGCATCGGTTCTTACTTCTTACTAGAGTCAAGAAAATATAAAAATGTGCGAGCCAGTCAGCGCTCGACTCGTTTCAAACGTGCATGGGCCAAGTCGATCAATTCAACCCAATTAACATCCTTATTTGGATCCAGGTCACTTTAACCAACAATTTTATCCTTTCTTGAATTCTTGCAGTAAAAGATATTGATATAATATTTATTAACGAAGAAAAAGAATTAAAATTTTGTTAGTCCGTCTGACCGTCTCTTGATGAGAATGACTTTGACTTAGATTAAAATATAATTTTAATTCATATCAAATAGGGCCTTAATATCATTATACAACATAATTACACAGTATAATAAATAATTTTTTTTTTTCCTTTTTAGTGTAGCTGATAACTATACTACACTGGCAACCCTACTTCGAGAATCACCTGCTCAGTTTGCCTTTAGTATAATTTCTAGCCAGAACCCTGAAAGCTCTTTCCCTTTCTTTCTTTATCTAGTGTAGCTAGCGTTGGGTTAAAGTTAGATGGATAGATAGATATACTTTTTACCACTCCTATCGAAGATTTTAGAACTTTGAATTACGTCTCAATTGACTTACCGTTGTGCATATAACGAGATATTTAAGTTGAATTAATAAATTATTAATATCATCAATGTCTAACAACATAATAACTTTGAAAAATACTTACATTTTATAAACATTGAGTACAAAAATATTTCTCTTCATTTTTTCTCCAATCCCATCTTGAAAAATTGGCAAACAAACAATTTCATTTGAGAGATGGATCACTTAAATTCACTTGGCACATGAGTATTTGTCTTGAACATTTTGAAAGGATTGTGTCGGTTGATGTGAATTATGGACTATAAATTAAATTCAATTGTTGGATTTAATCTTGTGGTCAATTACATATACTAGTCATGTCTCTTTCATAGTACAATATTTGAATTTGAATTTGAATTCAAATGATTTTTTGACACTATAATTACAAGATTTTTTCACCTTTTTTCATTTGAACTTGTTATAACAAAATAGAGAAAGCATAGAGAGGTAAGCAAGTGAGAGAAGTTCATATCCGGTGGATCCGATATGACAAAAATCTGAGCTTAACGTCATATGAGACTCCATTAATGGTGCTGAAGAAGCTTTTGGTTTTTTTTTGTTAAGTTTTACACTTTGAGCCCCTATTTGTTTCCAATTATTTCAACAATAAAATGAGAAATTTGACCCCTTTTTTCAAAATAGTGGGGTCCACTCACTCACAAATGGTCAACTATTGCGACTAGTCTACTATTCTAACGATAAAAATTCTAATTGTTAGTGGAAACAGAGTTTATATTTATTCATTATAATTGTAATAATCATTTGTTCACTACATTTTAAACTCTACATCCTTAATTAATGAGATAATTGCAGCAAAAGCTCCAAACCTTTAAAACACTAATAGACTTTTCTTAAACCTTTGATTTGTTGCAGCCGTCACCTTTAACATTTTCAAACGTTGTAGGTGAGACCATTTTGGATTGTTTCCATAAAAAAATGCCGTCAGTTGACCCCAGAAATTTAAAGTCTGACTATTTTTGACCAATTAAATGAGGTTAAAATGGTAACTTTATTATATTACCATATAAAATACAATTCAAAAAATCAAAAAAGGAAAAGGAAAATAATGTTTTTTTATTTTATTTTTTGACTTATAATTTATATGGTAATATTATAAAATTACCATTTTACCCTCATTTAATTGGTAAAAAATGGTCAGACTTTAATTTTTTAGGTCAAACGACATTTTTTTTTTACAGAAACTATCCAAAATGACCTCTTCTAAAACATTTGAAAATGTTCGGGGTGATGATTGTAATAAATCAAAGATTTGGAGAAAATCTGCTAGTCTTTCAAAAGTTTGAGAATTTTGCTACAATAATCTTTTAATTAATTGGTCAATTTCTATGAGGTGGGCGTGCCATTAAAAATTAAAACAATTTGATTTCTTGATATTTTGAGACACATTTTCTTCATGTTGACTATTACATACAATAGTATACAAATGTCATATACAACGGCTGATGCCATTTTATGTGGCCCACTAGTGGGACCCAGTATTATATATGAAAGTTGCTAATAAAATCTGCACCGTCCATATATATATATATATATATATATATATATATATATATATATAAAAGTGGTTTAATTCATATCCAAATTCAAGTAG
>CAIGRR010087157.1:0-13876 GCA_903798365.1 Fraxinus sp. 1973-6204 | reverse complement strand
ACAAAATCAACAAAAAAAAAAAAAACCAAACATAAAAATTTATTGTCCATTATTCTAAAGTACGCTAACATGATTTTTTGAATAAAAACGAAACAATGGACTATATATTTTAATTAATAGAAAACTGAGAATAAGAATGCGATGAAGAAATTTGGGAAATATAAATATGACGTTAATAAAAATTAAGGGGCATTTATTAAAAAAAAAATTATATTAAAATTCCTAAACAAAAATGTCATCATCCCAATTATTATACAAAAAATGGGAGGGTTATTTTGATAGTTATAAACTCTTGGAGTAGTTGAATGAAATTTCTCTTGAATATATAAACCTACAAACCCCATCCCCTTCGGCAAACCCTAGTTCTCTTCATCTGTTGTGTTCCTCTGATCTTTTCACCCATCCGCCTCCAAGACATCACCAACCAAGCAAGAAAATGGGTCGTGTCCGCACAAAGACAGTGAAGAAGTCCTCCCGCCAGGTCATCGAGCGATACTACTCCAAGATGACACTCGATTTTCACACCAACAAGAAGGTCTTGGAGGAGGTGGCCATCATCCCCTCGAAGCGCCTCCGCAACAAGATTGCCGGGTTCTCGACCCATCTCATGAAGCGGATCCAGAAGGGACCCGTTCGTGGAATCTCCCTGAAGCTGCAGGAAGAGGAGCGCGAGCGTCGCATGGACTTTGTTCCGGATGAATCCGCCATCAAGACCGATCGCATTGAGGTTGATCAGGAGACTGTTGATTTGTTGGAGGCTCTTGGAATGAAGGATCTTCCTGGGGTTGTTCTCAAGGAGGACCAGGGCCCGATTAACGTGGCTCCGGCAATGACATACGGCCGCGGCAGTGGTAGGCGGTACTAAGATATATCGATGAAACGGTTTGAATTGGAGGTTTTTGGGTTAATGTGAGTTATTGGATGCTTTTTTAGTAATGGGTTATTGTTAGTTTTTCTCGAAGTGTTTTGTTATGTTTCGACACTTTTGGATTATGCATTTTTGAGAATTTGTGACTGTTTCTGCATTATCGACTTTTATGATAATCTTATTGCTCTTCTTAATTTGAATGCTGATAAAGTTTGAAATTTTATGTATTTCTAGTCGGGGTTCAATAAATGTCATTGTAACCAGTGAACTAAGCAAAGCTTAGAGGGCTCTTAGTACTGTAGGATTTAGCTCTTACTTGGGTGGTTGGAAATTTTAATTTTTTCCTTGCTGTGTGGTTGGAATTCTTAGGTTGTGAAATGCCTTCAATCTAGTTTCTAAATATTGGAATTTCCTAAGCATTTGGATATGTTTGGTATGTCTTACTGAACAGGATTGGAGCTTGCAAGAGACAAGATTTTAGCCTCTTTTTTCTTTATATTAATTAATAAATATTTGCTGAGTGCCTCACAGACATTACTAGAACCAACCATTAATTTCTTATTTTCCATCCGGTGTTACTATGCATAATTGTGTGTTTGTTTTACCTGGGAACCATCTCTTTTGCTTTCTTTAGGCATATAAATATTTGTTTATAATTTTTTTGATTCCTTGTCTCCAAACTTTTTTGATCAAGTTTCTTTTTATGCTTTGGAAAAGGATTGAACATAACTTGTCAAATGAATTTGAGTGCATCTATCTCTTCGTGGGATTGGTCATTCAGATACTAAGCTTTTGGTTGAAGTAGTGCAAGTGTGCAGGCTGAGGTCTAGAAATGGATTAGCCATGCCAAAATGCTGGTGTTTGACATATTCTGAGGTTAAGGAGTCTTTGATTGGTCTTACTTCATAGTATTAAATTTGCAACCTTATTAATTTTGGTTATAACTTCATTGAAGCGTGCAACCTTCCAACTTAATTGGGTTGTATGATTTATGAAATTGATATTCTGTTTGTAATCAAGGGCTAAAATATAATACCCTGATATAAGTTTTTCCTTGTGTAATGATTCTTGTGTTTTCTGATCCTTCACTTTCAATCATAAAATTCTGCACTAATGTGAACACGTTGGGATGGAGGTGATTCGGGGAAATGATGTGCACAACTTGAGAGACTCTTGTGCGTGCTACGGGCAAATAGTAATAAATAATTAATTGGTCAGTTAGCTTAGTCGAGATTTGGAGATCTTGGACCTGTGTTATGAACCATTCCCCCAGAGTCTTGTGGAAAACCCATAAATTAGATGCTTAAAATGAAATTAGTAAAAACAGCCCATTTTTACAGATGTTACTGCAAGTTCTATCAAGATAAGTGAAGAGATTAAAAGATTTTTGTTTATCAGATCGCACCCGGATGAATGTTTAATGTCCTGCGATGGCTAATAATAATCAGAATGCTGAACTAGAAACTCACCCATGTGAACCGAAGTAGATAAAAGAAAGTTATCATCAAAATTCTCCTACGAAATCTCTGTACATTAAAAAATTGTTCAGGGAAAACATCCATGAACTGACATATGAAGTGTTTTTTCTTTGGACCCTATAATTCAGAAGGCTTGAGACTTTTTTTTTTTTTGCCCTTTTATCTATAAGCTGGTCATCTTTTCAAAGATAAAACGTTTATTTCCTTCCTTTATAAACCGAAACAAAGAATTCATTCAATCAAATCTGCACTAACCGTGGTGCAATGGAAAATAAGAATACTATCCAACCATGAAAACCAACTCCTCATCTTCCTTAGCAAAATGGACCGCTATATTACCTCATCTAAGAATAAAATGACAAAAGACAACTCACATCCCGACACAACCCTACCATATCCAACAAAATAACAGCGCTAGAATCAAATTGAAGACATGACCTAAGCCACCACACTCACTGAAAATCACACTCGGCCTTTCAAGCTGGAAGCCATTATGGCGTTTATCACCTCTTGACTTTGAGGCTATCACAACAGCAAAAACATGGAGTCAAAAAAAACCTGTAAAAACGGCTTCAATTCCACAATGTAACTAATTATCTGGTCTTGTCTACAAATAAAAGTCATGAATAAATTTCAGGATTTCTTTAGGAATTGTACTGTCTCTGTTGAGCACACAACAATCTCGTACGGGTGAACAGGAGAGTGACTAGGATGCACCAATGCCAAGTATTCATTTCTGCGGTTTAACTATCCAGTTACACAAATACAACTGTCGTGTACAAGAAGAAAGGGGGCAGAGACATACACTCCGTATATTCACACTACTCGCTTGAATTTGCAAGCCCAACCATGTTAAGCATATGGCGATCCTCCTTAAATCTTTCCAGCACTGAACCTTTTATAACCTCTGGCCTATCCTTTTCAACTTTGCGTGGCACAACCCCCCAGCATTCAATTACTTCTGGGTATATTTGGTGGGTTTTCGATAGGCAGGGGCTTCCGAAGGTGGTGCACACAAACGTGTGCCCTTGATCAAAGTTTGCTGAAAGGAACAAACCAAAATGATTTACTTTACCTCCAAAACCAATGCCATTTGGAATGCTCTCCGAACTGAAATTCACAGCACACTGCCAATAAAAAGATTTTGCAACAGCATAAAAATATTATATATAACATCAATGTGTACGATAACAACAACTTGCAAAAGCATACGACACACAATTAAATTTTATCATGCATTTGCATTTCAAAATGATTATCTAGTTTTTACTTGGAATGATACTTCAGGTTTGATAATTTTTTCATCTTCGTCCACCCTACACTAGAAAACCAGTCAGTCTAACATTGCTAGGACACCACCTTGAAAATCATCAATAAGTACCATCAGGTTGTACTCGAATATACTTCCACGGTGGCCGCCGCCGCCATTGATACAAAACCCATTATAACAAGGATAGGAAAAGTGATGGGGCCACCACTGTGAGCCTCCCTACTCAGATGGCCAGCACCATCATGTCAAAACATCCCAAACAAATATATAATTTTCAAAGTAACTGCTACATAGTTGGCCTAAAGGACCCATCAAACTCAATGGCCTCATCTTGACCAAAAATAGGAATCTTTCCGATTTGCAGGTGAGTTGGATTCTCTGGCATAAATTCGAGCTATCTGTAAAACTACGAAAGAAAAGAGTTAGAGATATGTTGGATAAGAAGGTGGTGGTCCCATGATGGCTTTGCCAATTTGTTTTCATTGTGTCATTGGCAGTAGTGGCAACAGGTTTTGGGTGGGAGCTTTGGAAGTGGTGAATTGTGATGCTCGCGGTGGTAGTCATCAGTTGAGAGGAGTGGCAAGGTGGCGGTAGATGAATGAGAGATAAACCAAGAAGAAAGAGAAGAAAGAAAAGCTCTGCAACTTAAGAGTGAGGATGGGAAAGGAAATCCGAAAGATAAAAAGTTCGTAGTCAAAGATAACAACAAAGGTTGAAAGTGTGCGTGTTAAAAAATGAGGATTCTTTTGCAAATTGTGACAGCCAAAAAGGAAAGGAAGTGAAAAGAGCAACAAGACAAGTTGGGACAGGCCACTCTTGACCTTTAAAGGATTGTCGGAGGACAATGTCCAAAAGACATGGCATTACTTGCCGACTCACTCATTAAAGTAACTTTTCCACTTTGAGCACTTACATAATTCTCAGCAAATGCGGGCTGTCAGCTGAACCTACGGATTTCCATGAACGACCACTCATGTGGGATGAGCACCTTTCCTGCCTTTCCTGCAGTGGCTATCACTTCTGTGCGGCATTTGATTCTACACTTAAGGGATTGAATAAGAGACAGTAGTCTTTGTAACCATGATTTCAAGAGGAATTTATTTTACTTCAATGGAAATGCAGTCACATTAAAACCTAACGCCCAGTTTGGGTTATAGGTTAACTCCACGGAATTTCAATATTTAGGTTCCAGTGAAGACCTAAACCTTTCTATCAGAGTGAGGATTTACCTCAAACGCTCCTAGAAAATTCCACCCACTTGGCTTCTCACTGTATTATTTCTTCCCAGTATTTGTCTCCCTTCAGATAGAGCGTCCACGCCTCTATACGCAAAAACACCCCCTATTTCAAAATTTCCATACCGAGGAAAGAGTTGTGGATCCTTTCAGTACTGCAAACTGATAATATTAACTGCACTCGCACTCAACTCATCATCTTCCACAGGAGACCTCACTCCTGATAAATTTAGGGTCGTTGCACTTGTACAGAATAGACTTAAGCTCACTCACCCCTTTAGCAAAAGTATAATGGCATTATGCTTAGACTTCCCGTCATCCATGATCTGTTACTTTGACAGCATCCAAAATTCAAGCGTTGTCAGTTCCAAAAATTACTGTGCTTGGGTGACTGTCTATAGTCAGCATTTCAAACCTTTTTATATGCATTTTGAAAAGAATCACTACAAAATAACACGTGCTTAAACACAAATTTGGTGAACTTTATGATTCACATCCACTTCAATTTATTTTTTTCTGTTGTCCGTAATGATTAATTCTAATAGAGTATATTGCATCTCTGGTGCTATTTGAATCAGTCTATAGCTGTTGGCTCGTCCAAGGCCTGTTCTCAAATGCAAAAATTGCAGAAAACAGCCTTACCCTCAAAAGATGACAAGTTAGCAATCCTAACCCAGTTTCTTGACCTAAAAGCTCACTCGTAAAGGGCAGCACTGTCTACCCACTGTTATTCGAGTCATTTACAATAGGGTAAATGTATTATGGACCCTTATATGGATACTTGTGTCCAGTGAGGGTCATTAAAAAAAGAGATGCAGTATTTGGCAGTAAAGTGAACCAGATGGTCATGGCAATGGAATCTAGGGAGGACCTTGATCTTTTCTCAGGCACTCCTTGGTCCTTGTGCTACCAAAGATGACATTATGAAGGACTCTCTACGACGAGAACAACTCAAATACTTACCCACTGTAAGTTGTGGTTTGCTCCAGTAGGCCGGAAAATTGATGCTTTTGGGAATAGTTGAAAAAGAAAAGATTTCATATCGCCATAAAAATCAGCATGCCTGTCCCAGGGCTGAGAAGCATAGCCTCCATACACGTAACCTTCTTTATCTTTAATAACCAACACAGTAGGCCCTTCATCATTTCTGCAGTTTAACAGAACAGTTACCCATCGCAACTTTAATTAAAAGATAAAAGCAGCACCCTAAATTGAGATTGAAATAGAAAGTCTCTAGCATTCACAGCTATTCAAACAACTACAGAAATGAGACAAACAGCAATAGTAATATCTTGTAAGTGTCTCAACAACATCGATTAGCTTACAGTTATGATAACACACACATCTTTGATTCGAATGCTCTAATTTCGTTGCCAATAAAAATTATGGATGTGATACCACCTTCACAAATTCAAGAAACATAATTACATCCACACCAATATTTTCTTCTTCAGAAACCATATAACTGTTACATTGGGCATCAAGTGTAGGAACCAATCAAATCTAAAAGTGCATAATGGATGGGATACTGAGAAGGTCTTGTGATATGACCTTTTTGTCCTTAGGAATTTTCTTGCATGGATCTTTATATGCCCATAACCAATCTTTATATAACTGATTATCAATACGATTACATTTAACACATGTATTTGCATTCACATATCCGCACGCGTTTGAAGAGTCATGTAGTTAATACACAACTTATGAGAAATATTACAGAATCATAATTCAATTGTCTCCTAAAGGGGGCCAAAATTTCAAAAAGAAGCGACTCACTGTACGTTTCCCAAGAATGTGTTGAAACTTTGTCCGTGAACAGAACTATGGTACAAAAGTTTCCACTCATCCAGTTCATGTTGGGGTAATGCTCCTCCAATATGCCAAGCATATTCCTTTCTCAACAATATTAAACTAGGGTCTATATTGTCCTGATGCAATAGTTGAGGAATTTGAGAACCTACAAAAAGAGAGAACAATTTAGAGAACCCCATTTACACTTTGGCTCCACTTTATGGAGGAAGACAAAGTGCATGGCAGGTGCAGTGTCACTAACAGCTGCCCATGTCAGTTATATATTTCAAAATATATTTACCAAAAAATCTAAATGTTTTTGTTAACCATCTTAATTAAAAACTTTTGGATGAGATGGTTAGTGTGCTATGAGATCAGAATGGTTCAAGTCTTGCCATCACTCATTTATAAAATTGTGCAAATGTCATACCTTGGATCAAAAATTGAACCCAGACTTCACTTGGGGAGCTTGTTGAAAACAAGATTTAAATGAATAAATGTGGCCTTTCTTTAACAACTTAAACTTTTAAACGAAATGGTTAACTGGTATAGGATCACTCTCGAGCACAAGGGCACTGACTCGTATGCTGGCGTGAAAAAACATACGACTGAACAGAAAAAATTTCAAACTACCCACATAAGAACGAAAGGGTTCTGTCCCAACTTAAGCAAGAAATAGATGTACCGCAGAGTTCAGTTAAACCTATATTCGTAGGAAACAATTACTTAATGTCTTCCGACTCCCCTGCTTCCGTGTCTCTTGCGTGTATTATAAACAGAATAAACATAAAAATTGGACCTACTGCAGATTTACACTAATATGGTAAAAATTTGGAAGTGTGATTAGTTTTATCATAAAATGTCACAGATTCACATGATTAAGCTGGCAAAGAATTCTAATATATGACTACAATGTATTTTCAATGTTGAGATTACAGTTTGAAACCTATCCCCTTCGATAAAATTCGCATTGTCTCTGTCAAGTAGAAGCTTATAAAATTGCCAAATTTGGTGCCTCAAACAGGTACGAGACCCAAGAAATATACACGACCGAATATCGGAAATGAAGAAATTCTGATTTAGTAATAGACAGTAGATATCAATCTACTGCACATTTCTTTCTTTCTTTCTTTTTTTTTTTTTTTATATGGTGCGGCAGGAGGGAGGAGGAACAATGGATTTGAACCTATTGAGCTACATGTGTTTTATCTATCTTCGACTAAGATTAATAGAAAGATTAATGTGATATTTCTAATACATCATATATTCACTTGTTTAGCATGAATATACGATGTATAAAAAAATAAACATATTGTCTTTTATGCAAAGGTTATTATGATTAATACTTCTAGCAGTTAGGGTGTGTTCCACATTATTTTGTTCAATGTTGAGATTACAGTTTGAAATCTATCCCCTTCGATAAAATTCTCATTGTCTCTGTCAAGTAGAAGCTTATAAAATTGCCAAATTTGGTGCCTCAAACAGGGACGAGACCCAAGAAATATACACGACCAAATATCGGAAATGAAGAAATTCTGATTTAGTAATAGACAGTATATATCAATCTACTGCACATTTCTTTCTTTTTTTCTTTATATGGTGTGGCAGGAGGGAGGAGGAACAATGGATTTGAACCTATTGAGCTACATGTGTTTTATCTATCTTCGACTAAGATTAATAGAAAGATTAACGTGATATTTCTAATACATCATCTATTCACGTGATATTTCTAATACATCATATATTCACTTGTTGAGCATGAATGTACGATGTATAAAAAAATAAACATATTGTCTTTTATGCAAAGGTTATTATGATTAATACTTCTAGCAGTTAGGGTGTGTTCCACGTTATTTTGGAAGAATGTATTTTGAAATAGTAGATTGATGGAGAATATGTGGTTGAAAAAGAAAGAAAAGTTATTGATGTGATGAAAAATATTATTTTATTAAAGAATGTGTAGTTAAAAATAAAAATAAAATTTTTAATGTGTACCAAACATGGGCTTAATGCATGATTCCAATCCGAAAATATGCATCAAGCTTTGTGCTAATATTCTTAACAGTTAACCTATCATGTATGTACTGAATATAAGAATTTACGTTTAAAAGTTAAAAGTTCATTTTTATGCCAAAAGAATGGTACGCCTTGAAATTTTAGATTCCATTTAAATTTAGCGATTTGGTCAATTTTGATAATTACCTAAGAAAGTATACATGTACAAATTATCTAATGTCAGAAATTCGGATTGATCGAAAAGTCAAATGTTCAATAATTGTGAAAGTAGGATGGGCCGTTGTGAGATATCCTGAATAGTCCAATTATATTTACTTGCACAGAATTATTCTATAAAAGAGAAAACTAAAAAATGTTGCGAGGCTAAATTGGAAACCTGGATCATATGGAATCATCAAACTGCCAAGAAACCTTCTGACCGAAGGAAGAAGGGAACACCATTTTCGGAAATCTTCAAAAGACATATTACTTTCTGCGCCATCGTTTCTAAAAGTTGCAGCATTGAGAAAAATATCAACAATTTCATGACGTGAGTCTCCCCTGGACTCAGAGTATTCTTGATGAAATAGATTACCGAGCATTGCAGTTAAAACAGCTTCTAGACCAGACCTGTAGTTGATCAAAGTTCAAATTAATTGTTGAAACAGAGGGTACAACAACGAATGTGAGCAATTCTTCAATGTGAAATCTGCCAATTCTACCGTCCCACGATGCCATCACCACTGATATCTAGTAGTTGGTATATGAACTCTTCAATGTCATCATTTGTTCCTTTCTCATAGGTCCCCTATAATATGAAGAGAATAGCGTAAAGATTAGATTCAGCTTCTCCATTAAACATATATTTTACCAAACATAGGTAAATGTTTGTAGTGAATAAACTTTCTAAAAACTCAGGTCACAAACAGTATGCCATTGTTATCTGAAAAATGACAAACAACCAACTAATAAAAGGAGAAATGTATGTATATAGAAGGCTGTGTCAAGATTTGCAGCACCATGAAAGAGATACATTTACTACACCTTATGATTGGGTAGGGTGGGGTAGGGGTAGGGATTATGTCTCGAACTACAGAAATCATAAAATTAAAAACCCTCAAGGCTCAAGCATTAAAACTAAGTTTACTGACCTTAGAGTTTTTATCTCTCCGGTAAAATTATTTTCCCCAGTTCCATGACTCGAATCTCACAGCAATGAAACGTCTCCTTGCTCTTTGGTGTAATTTGATAACAAGTCATACATAATAATTAATATAGCATGACATATCATCTCTCTCACCCAATCCTGCATGGATGTTCTCTGCACGAGGAGTCTCATCCAATCAATATCCTCTCTCCCAACAGCATCAAAAACAGTTTTCTCTTTATAATTTATCCAATTGAAATTCCGCCAAAATTCTATGTGCCTAAGGTATTTGACTTTGTCACACATATAAGCGTCTGCTTCTTTCTTTCATGTGAACTGGAGATAATATACCTAATTTAGACTGAAAACAGATGACGTGGTTGCCAAATATGTTTTGGCTTTCAAAACCCAAAAATCACCATCAAAGTTAAGCTGGCCTACAGGGATTCAAGATTTGATATCTCACATCGTTTAAATGAATGATAAAATACCGTTACCGACAGGAAATAATATCTGAGAAATACTCTTCCATTTTTCTTTCATATTATTCCTTGCAAAGACATTTCAAGCACAGCATGTCTCAGAAATGCTGAATTTTCCCTTCTGATTTTCCATTATATGGGACTGATAGTCATTGTCTAGGATGGAATGATGGATACTCTATACAAAGAGAAACATAAGAATAAAGTCTTAATTTTCAAACTCTTAAGATTCAACATTTCTCAGTAATGTCAGCAATGCACCCAACTTTGGATACTCTTCTATTTCTAAGTTACAGAAGTCTTCCTCCTATCATTACTATTCATAAAACATCTAGAAAAATACTAACACGATAACTTGTCATGGGAAAAGATTCCACAGAAAAGATTGTTTGTGTTGCCTAGATATTGAAATTATTCCAGCAAGTAATTTAATCGATTAACCTTAAATACTATCCTCAAAATATAACACTCGGTTAAATGTTAAAATTACAAACTCAACATATGAGAAGATTCAACTAATACTCAATATGGTGCTTCAAAAATTAATAGTAAAAAAATGTGGAATTAAATTTCCATGAACCAAATACTTGACTATGATCTCATCATAAGACTTGGGCGAAACCACTAGCATAGCAACTTCTTGCAGTCTAAACTGCCAAAATGCTTAGGACGAGTTGCAAAACAGCATCCCTGCCCAAAGTTCTTATAAATAATTCCTTGAATCTTCTGTGGAATAGGTTACAGTTAAAAGCTAAACAGCAGTGTAAAGTCGTGGCTACAGCAGTAGCTTACTTTGGCAATAACGAGGTCCTCAAAAGTGAGTTTTTGATCCTTGCGTTTCTGCGTCATCAAATCGAACATCCGATCCCCAAGAGGCCCGTCAATTCCAATATACGCCTATAAACACATATTCAGACATAAAAACAGGAATCGTATACAATCCACCTAAATTATCCGACGAAATTTAAGATTGGTCACGATTAAGGCATCAAAAGAGAATAATGGGACCTTGAAAACGGGGAGAGTCACATATTTTCCGTCGGTTTGAGACTGAGCTGCGAGTGATGTGAAGAGTGATCTCAGGTCTTCCAATTCGTTCTGAGAGAACGCTCTGCAATTAATTCCAGGGAGTTTTTAGCATGCATGTTCTACAAGTATTTCTAGTAGAAACTGGAAAACAGACCTGCTGGCGGAAGCAAAGCGAGGATTCGTGGAAGATGATTCAGAGTTGCCCATTGATTGATCGTTTTCTGGGTAACTTTTTTTTTTTCTCCAGATTTCTCTCTTCTTTCCTCCTAAGCTATTTACAGTTGAAGTCCTCAAAGTATTGCAATAACTCTTTAAAGACCTTTTGTTTTTCTTGGTTCGCAAAATTTGTTGATTCAAGAATTGACATGCGTGAGTTCAATCCCCCGTGTCAAGCCTTGCTTCCTCCACCTTGCAACTGGATTAATTTGCTAATTTGTTTAAAATAATTAAAATAATTAAATTAATTTAATATAAAAAATTAAAAAATTATATAGATTCGGTTCTTCGATTTTTGGCCAAAAATCGAGAATCGACTGAAATTCATCGGTTCTCAATTCTGATACCCGTTCGGGTATTTAATTTATGAAGAACCGCTCGATTTAGTTCGATTGGACCCGATCCGGTTTAGGAGTTTTGTCTATCTCTAGTGGCAACAACTCATATTTAGCCCTTGTTTGACCTTCATTATCAAAAAATTCTTTTTTTTTTTACTCATTTTTAATCACATTCGCACAATAAAATATTTTACATGTAAATATTATTTATTTTGTTTACTTTTTTGGCCACACATTCTCCTAAAATTACTATTCAAAACATTATTTTTTGAAATTATAGATGTCAAACAAGAGCATACCCTTGTTTGAGCCATATTCCTTTCCAAAAATAAATGAATTTTATAGTAGTGTTATGATAGAGAATGCGTGGTTAAAAAATAAGATTTTTTTTTGAATTTACATATAATATTATTTTATTAAAAAATGTGTGGTTGAAATGTGATCAAATTACTGTTCAAAAATACATTTCGATAGAAAAATGGGGCTCAAACAACGGCATATTTACTTTAGAATAATATTATCTAGCACCCCGTCTACGTGGTATTATATAACACGTTCAATTAAAGGTGAAATTATGTGATTCATTTAATTGAATATGTAATTTAATACTATTAATGATGTTATCAAAATTAGTGTTAAACACCAATAATACTATGTCTAAACTTCTTCATACCTTTCTAAAATTCATTTCAATCACACTTTTTCTTATCAATTCTCAAATGTTATGAACTTTTCAATTATATATTTCATTATTTTTTGTCAAAAATCAAAATCTATTAATAATTCGATTTTTAACTAAGTCAAACATGGACTTTTTTTATTTTGCTAATTTATTAATTTGAGCTTGTTCAAAATCACTTTTTCTCAAAATTGTTAAAAAAAAAACACATTCTTTAAATAAAATAATATTATACAAGAAAGCATGACATTTTCCTACATTTTAACATATTCTCCAAACTAATCACTTTTCCCAAAGTCGTTATTTGAACTCCATTATTTTAAAATAAAATTTGTAAAAGGTGATTTCTTAAGAAACATATGGTTAAAAAGTAGAAAAGAATTTTAAATTTACGTGTATATTCATTTTATAATTTATAATTGAAAATGACTATAGGGGATGAGTTTTATAGAATGAAGCTCAAACAATGGCAAATCCACTTCTCAAAAAATAAATATAACACGAAGGCTAAGTTTGACGAAGAAAATTAGTTTTACTTTTACCTGAAATATTATATCTTGCTAAATTTAGTGCCTGCTCGAGCCTTATTTAAAAAAATAAAAAAATAAAAAAAAAACCAATTTCTTCCAAATTTATTTTTCAATCAAACGTTTTCCTACTTTTTAACAATACTAGTGTGGATTGTGCGTTGCACAATAACCGTTATAATTTTGTAAGAAATGTTACTATTATGATTATCTATTTGAAGACACGTATATATTAGTTATAAGATTCTCGGACAAACTTTTATATTCGGTGAGCTACATCATAAACCACACACCATTCGAAATAAGAAATGCATGAAACTAAAAGAAAAGTCTGTGTTAGTTTTTCAAGACTATAGAAACTTGTCGCACACAATCTATTCTAATACCTGTAATATAACATGTTTAATTGAAACATAGAGAAAATTAGAAACTAAAATTATGAATAATAGACGGTGAGAATAATTATTTATACATTTAAGTAGAGAAAAATACAGATGATAAAAAATTGAAATTAAAGAGAACTTTATTGAATCAGGTGTACCAAAATGTATTTGTAGCATAATAAAGGTGTAAAAAAAGGTCTTTCAAAAGCAACTACCCCACATTAAGCTATGATATAAGGACAAAATGTTAAGTGTCATTTAAAAAAACACATTGTTGTTATTGAGTAGAACAATTGATGTTACCGAACAATTTAAAGTACAAAACAACTTTAAAGCATAATTGTTAACGTTTGACTTCTTAGCTGTACCTGCAATAAAATGTGTAGCTTCATTAAGTACATGGAAGCGTAACAATGAAATCATAGCTCAACTGGAAAT
>CAIGRR010087127.1:0-10640 GCA_903798365.1 Fraxinus sp. 1973-6204 | reverse complement strand
TTGGCCGTTTTCAAGCCAAACCCACCCAAAAACCCAAAACACAGGAAATAGTTTTGTACACTGTTCATGCTTCAACCAAAACAATGGAACAACCAAAAAATCCACCAGAAATCTCCAACCACCACTGCACCACCACCACCAAAAGCGCCACCAGAAACCCCCACCACCATAGCCAAAATTGGCATTGCAGAAATACCCCCTTTGCCACAGCCAAAATGCCACCAGAAAGACCATAATCGCCCAGCCAAAATGGCGACCCAACCATCGCAAAATCGCTACCAGAATTGCGACCCAACCACAACCACAACCACCGCCAAGTCGCGACATTCGCCTGCAACAGAACCACCACTTGTTTTCAGTTACAACACCGTCTACAGCAGAACCGCCGCCGCCAAGTCGCGACCCAACCATCTCCGCTCGCGACCCAACCATCTCCGCTCGTAACCCAACCATCTCCGCTCGTAACCCAACCATCTCTGTACGCACCTAACCAACGATTGCATCAAAGAACGAAAAAAAATAAAGATGAAGAAGGAGATCGCAGGGAGCTCCCAAACCACCAACGCGCCGCTCGCTGGGAGCTCCGTTCGCAGGGAGCGCCGACGATCACAGGGAGAGGAGAGAGAGGGAGAGAGAGATACGACGGGAAATGAAGAGAGAGATACCCAAAATGAAATGAAAATGAAGAGAGAGAGAGAACATGTTTTCGTTTTGTTTATTTTCGAAAACAATTTTTCAAAATGCCAAAAAGAACACATATTCAACAATCTAAAAATAAACACTCAAAACATAAAATACAAAATGAATTTAAAACTTAAAATACAAAACTGAAATACGAAGAGAACAGCCCTAAGTGATCTGATTATTCTTTCTCCAAACCCCATTACATGCCCGCACCCTTTCCACCACCACCACACAACCACCCCTCCACTCCCTCCCCTTTCACGCCATCATCGCCACCACCGCCACTTTCCGTCAATTTTCCACCACTGCCAATGTAGAGCCCCAAAATCGCAACAGTAATCAAACTCAAATTTTTTTTAATCCAAATTTATTACAGGGATTTCTCTAAGAATCAAAGTTCTTTACTTGTTTATCAGTTGTACTCAGTACTCAATAAAAGAAAGTTGATTTTTATGAAAAAAAAAAAAAATGATCTTTCTTCAAACTGATAGCTTATTGTTGCAAGAAAAATTGATGTGGGGTTTTGTCAGTATTATGTGCCGGGTGGACATAATACAGTTTTGTCAGGTCAGATGCAAACATGAGTTGAGTTTTGAGAGGCAATTTAGGCCAAACAAGAAAATGTTTCGTTGATCAGATTTTGTTCACATACACCATTTTGTTTTAAAAAAAAAAAACCCCACTTAGCAGCCTTGTCTAGAAAAATAAATATCTAAAAGTAGAAAGAAAAGAAATATGATGAAGTCTTTACTCAAATTTTCACAATACATTTCTAAATTTAGATGGTGGTTTATGAAAGAATGAAATCGTTAAATGTATGATTGTAGTGCTATATTTATCTATTTCCTATCCCATAATGACTTTGGGGGCCTAGAGGGAAAAGTTCAGTCATTTCCGAGCCTTCTGCAAATGAGAAAATTGCACCAATAGTCCCAAACCTATTGACCCTGTCACAAACCCGTCTCTCTTCATATAGATATCCTTGTGAGAGAAGGTGCAAGAATTTCAGTATTTCCTTGAAAAACTAAAATTTGTTGCATAAAAGATTGAGTAGTTTGAAAAGTATCACCTTTAGGTGTTTTCCAATTTTTTTTTTTAATATATATATATATATATGCAACAAATTGTAGTTTCTCAAGGAAATACTGAAATTCTTACACTTCCTCTCAAAAGGATATCTAGTGAACGATTAGATAATTCTGAAGTAGTAGCTAAAGATATTAAAAGTTGTTCTTTATATTTGTTTATTTTAAGTTAAATAAAAATTGATCATAAGAGTGTGAAGCATTTATTTTCGTTTCCTTTTTTTTTTTGGGTACATAATTATCTAGACAATTTCGATATGGAAAAAGCCAAGTGTACAAGCTTATAGATTCTTTACAGGTAGTGCAGCACCTGATTGGTAATTTTTTTTTGTCAAATGCGAATCAATCTTGACAAGTGTGCATCTGTATGAATTCAAGCAAAAAATCATCTACATGTAGCTTAACTGCTTCGATATTCAAAGGTAAGCATGAGAGATGTGGTCACACTCAATTGTAAAAATTAAAAATTGACGAAAAGAATATACCTAAACAGCTAAAATATATTGAATGTCAACGATATTGTCAACAAAATTGAGCGACACATTTAGCCATTTAGGGGGTGATCTCTCCATATCATTCCTCCATTGAGGTTTTTATGAAGGCAAGTTGAGGCGAGCAGGAATTATAATATTTTAAATTTCGACTATGTTTCTCCATTATTTAAATTTAAATTATTTGTTCTTAATACAAGACAAGATAAATTAAAAATAAAAATCGAATCATATTCCTCGGACATTCCGGACGAGACGGGAGGAGCATTTTGCTATGCCTTGAGTGGTTGGGGGGCTATTTGTACAATTTTCCCTACCCAAAATTCGCTGTAGCTCTATCAAGTTTGAATTCTCACATTTTCCCTCCCTCTATCTTCTTCATTTCTTCATACATTGTTTGAAGAAATGCCCGAACGAAAATTCAAGCCCACAGAAAAAATACCCACAACTGCTCTCAGAATATCCCCGAAGTTTCTCCAGTTTAATCAATTCGAACAAGAGAACCCAGTAACCCCAAATTTCAAATCCAGGAAAATTCGGGTTCCCGATTCTTGTTCCACCCCAATTAGCTCCTCATTGCACAATAGCTCAAACAAAACCGAGAAAGGAAAAATTTCCAAGAAGCGAGAGGATACAGATATCGTGTTAAAAAGATCGAAAATTTTGGGTAATGGATCAAGAAGATACGCGAGATCTGATGGCAGAGCTGATGTGAGAAACAATGGGAAAGATGTGGATTTGGGGAAGCAATATGTGATAGAAAGGAGGGTGACTCGGAGAAGCGAGGAAGAAGTTTCAAAGAAGCCAAATGAAATGGATACTCTGTCGAAAAGATCGAAAATTTTGGGTAATGGGTCAAGAAGATACGCGAGATCTGATGGCAAAACTGATGTGAAGAAAAATGGAGAAGGCGTGGATTTGGGGAAACAAAATGTGATAGAAAGGAGGGTGACTCGAAGTTTGACTCGGGAGAATAATGTGAGTATTGATGTTACTGATTGCATTCCGAAGGGTGATTGCAGTAAGAGAGTAAGGGTTTTATCAGATGAACGGAAGGCTAAATTGGGTGTCAATTTGTCTGTGCAATTTGAGTGTAAAACTGAGAAAAGGATTGTTACTAGTCCTAATCGAGTGACATTTAGAGAGCATGTTGAGAAGGGCGGCAATGATTCGATTGATATTGAATGCGATGCTATAAGGGGAGGAGGATATGAAAATGAAGAAAATGGATGCAAAAGAAAGACGTCAATCCACGAGAACAAGAGTAGAAGTCGAATTGAGGAAGAGCATAGTATTATTCTAGGATGGACTAAGGAACAAGAATTGGCATTGCAAAGAGCTTATTTTACTGCAAAGCCAACGCCTCACTTCTGGAAAAAAGTCGCTCGGATGGTAATGTATCTCTACGTTACACCCCTGATGTTTCTAATACTTGCGGCTGTGTATTGCTTTTCATGCTAGTTCTTTGACAATTTAGCTTAGGGTTCTTAATATAGGATCTAACTCCATTGCAGTGTCATTATGCAACTGAAGCGGAGTTAATTCAACTTAGGGCCACCAAAAAATGCATCATTTTGGCAGCAACAATAATACGAATATGTAGAGCCGGCTTTGCTAAACAGAATACAAAAAAGGGGGCTTTAGTTAGTTTTTATTTTCTAGTTACTAAGATGATGCAGTTTGGACCTTTACTAGTGCCTTTCCAGGGCATTGCAGCACTGATCCTTTGATAACTGGAAATCTTACTGTGGACATATTTTTATCCCTTAATAAGTCTCAAATCAGTTGTTGACTCATGACTGAGAAATAACAAAAGAAAACCGGTCAAAGTCAGCCAAACTGACGAGAAGGGGTGAGTAGTAGAGAGGGGAACAGAGAATTCATGAATCTGATTAGTGTAACCAGTATAACTTTATTGGCAGTGAGACAATTTGTGCTCTTTTGGAATTCCTTTGTTATCTGTCTTTGAAGATTTAATAGCTCCAGCCCCTAATGATGGCAAGACCGCTCATTTGCTGGCAGAGAATGAAACTTAGTCCTTTGCTTACTGAAATGCACAATATTTAGAGAAGTAAAACATGATTTCCTATTTTCCCTAAATATGTTAATTTCTTTAATGCTGTTTCATTAAATTTGAATACAAGAGCTAATTTTTATTGAATATTGTGTACGAGGGCATTAATGGAAGGCATAAAATGTTCTGGATTTTCTTCGATGGAACATGTGTAGGGCTTTTTAGAATTTTCCCAATCTTTCTTTTCCTTTTTTCCTTCAACAGTCTTTCTTTCACTTAACCAAAATGCCATTAGAATGTTCGTCCCTTGACATCATCCACACCAAGAGGGCTAGTGTATTTCAAACTTCAAAGGGAGTGCGGAATTGAATCCATCATTTGGTGGTGAATGGAATTCAACCTCTGATTGTTACCTGAGTATGCACGCTTTAACAGCTTAGTCAATAAAATGATTAACAGAGAGAAAAATATGTTGTATGATTACTGATAGGATTGGAAATCCTATATTTTACATATCGATTGAGTCATGGCGTGAGTACTGGCAACTACAAATATATGCACAGCCCAGACTTCACTAAACTGATTGTGATAACCAATTGCAATGAATGTAGGACTTCTTTGTCTTGATCTCTCCCTGTTATCCTAGTGAAAGCATATCCAAGAGATCTTCTGAATACAAGATGCTGAATATACTATCCAAAAATAAGTTTCAAAAGACTCTATTTTAACTTTTTAAAATAGAATAAGTTTGGCTCTCCTTGCTGTTCTTACTTTAAAATGAATGCATAATAAGTTACAAATTTCAATACTTTACTTCTTCAATTAGTCAAATTTATATTTGAATTGATTGGCCATTAACATAAAAAGATATATTTTACATGAAAGATGAGGAGAAATTAATAAATGTTTCTTGAGAAAAACAAAATGTAGAATCAAAATAGAGAGCATTGTTGAAGTATATAAAAAAAGATTCTATCTAAATTTAAAGATGCTCTTTACTATACACAAAATGCTCATCATAAATAATGGATCTTTTGGAGATGCTTTGTGCTCTTAGTGGACCCAACTTTTATAGCATAAACGATAGAAACTATATTCGTTTTTCCATCCTTGGCTTCAATAATTATGCATTCATCATGAAGGCATAAATGGGTCTGCATCACTTAAATTGTGATTGTTAATGTTTATGATTCTAAGTTTTCGTAAGGTGCAAGTGTGAGTGCCTCTAGATTGCTTATGTAAAATCTTAATTGTAAGGTCAAAAATTGTAGGTTTTTATTTTATTTTATTTTATTTGAATAATGGATAACATTCACGTCTATTGTGGAGATAATTTTTTCTCATCCCTTGATTTTGATTAGCATCATAAATTTGGGAACAATAACAAGAATTTGCCTGTCCTTTTGTGACCGTAAGATTTGAAGTATGCTCCTTTGTTGATTAATGATCTTAATCAACGTTGGGATTCTACGCAGGTCCCTGGAAAATCTGCACATGAATGTTTCGATAGAATTCAATCAGAAAACTTGACCCCGTCTCAAACTCGAATGCGTTCAAGGGCAAGGAAAAAGAACGAATCACCCCTCTCGCTTTCTGCAAGTAAATTGCTGAATTCTGCTGAAACAAAATTTAAAATATTTAGATCCAGCAAGAGGAAGGGCCTTCTTGCCCAAAAGACTGTAAGACAACTATTAGAAAAGCAGCAAAATACGGATCAAGATTATGAAGCAGATTTGTTTACAGTTCTTGAGCCGAGAACAAGTCCGCCTACTCAATGTTTTCACGAGAGTACAGCATTTGCCACCCCAGAACAGAGCAACAAAGGACTTGTTTTCCTCAAAAAATGCCAGGAAAAAACTTCTTCATCTCATAAGAAGCAACTTTCACAATTAAAGAGCTCATGCAGCACAGCTTTTCTAAGTCCCCCTGTTCTTAAACAGATTAAAAACAAGGCATTACATGAGAAATACATAGATCAGCTACATTGGAGGGAAGCAAGGAGAAAGGCAGCATCATTAAAGAATGCCAGGTGTATTAAGAGCAAAAATGACAAAAACAACAGTAATTTCGAAAAAGGAAATGCTGTTAAAGCTGCAAAAGATGCTCTGATATTTGATACTCAAGAAGCTATCAATCAGCTCCACAGCCAGCAGTCGAGCAAAATAAGTATTGACGACATTGATAACGATTGCTTTCTTAGCGATGAGGATGAGGACGAAGGTGGAGACGGATTTTTATAATTTCTTCTGTTTTAATCAGTCATAATCTCATTTTTAGCGATAGCTTGCTTGAGTAATCTAGCATAAACTGTCCATATTTGAGTCCTGTATCCATCTTATGTATTACATCTCTTTAAGAAATAAAAAATGCCTAGTCATGGATGTTATTTTCACTCTTGATAATTGCAGTACAATTTGCTGCTGTTGGTGATTCAGTACTAGGTATTGGGGTGTGTTAATCCTTTCTTTTTGTTTAATCTTCATAGCTGTAAACTGATAGATGATCCCAGTAAGTTGCTGGGAATTGGCATGTGCACAACGTTGCTAAATTTTGAAATGGGGACGTAAGTTCGTTGGATCTTGGAGTGAAGAAAAATGAATAATCTAGTCGACTCCAAATTTATTGAGAATTATTGATGTTGATCTAGGGGTGTAACTGGCTCGGTATGGCCCTCTGATAGGTGGCCATGCAAGGCGAGCCTGACCTGGCACGCCATTCCACAACCTAAGAAAAATGAAGAATCGAAGACTTTTGGCTTGCGCGCCTGCTCAGAGAAGTCTGGTTTGTCCGATCCTTTTTTACACCGCTTCCCACCACGACAAAGATTCAAAGAATCAAACACAGCAGTCTCATGTGGCAGAATTTCTGCTGTCTTGTAGAAGTATCATGCTTGTGTGTTTTTTTGTGCCAAGTTCATGAACCATTGTTCAGAAATTTATGATAAGGACAAGAGGTCGCCATCTATTAGAATTTTTAGGAACTAACAAATATAAAAAACCCATGATTTCTGGTTTCCTTTTGTTGACTATTGTACAGGTGTAGGGTCACATATATTAAGTTGATTAAACATTAAAACATAATTCTTTATAAGGTATGATAATTCCATCTTACCACATAAATAAAATCATAGGATAATGTCATATTTTAAGAAAATTTATGGAATCTCACTACAAAAAAACACGACGTTGTCGACAAAAAATGAGTGATGGAATATCTTCGTCGCTTCATTTAAGAGTTTAAACTATTAAGTTGAAAGAAATTTGTTCATTCTTTTTATATGTATCTTCATTATATCCCTTCCCGTCCAAATTTAATATATTTTTCCATCTACATGATAATTTCATAAATGGGCAGCGGTTTTATGCTTTAACTCACCATTTAAAACATGATGTCGTAAAATCAAATAAATATATTTCCAATAAAAATGTCGTTAATAAAACCGACCTTTTTATGCTATCCAAAATTTCATCTCATGATCGTCGTTACAACCTTTTCATAGATGAGCTGTCTTTATTTGCATGTTAGCCTAGTAGTATTAGATCGTATGTCAAAATCTAACTTTTTTTTTTTCTAATTTAATATCATTTTAATAGTGTCAATGTCCAATTTTATCAACTTTTTCTAGCACCTGGTTCATTATTTAAGTGAACCCATGCATCGTAGTCAATGTCCTAAAACCTAATCTTGATGGAACCTTTAATTAAAAAAATCCATATGATTAGCTTGGGAAACAAAAATTAATGAATTTGATCAAATTAATTATTGCATACTCTTGTCTGCATGCATAAACCAGTTGTACATCTAGATATATAGCCATCGCATGGGCCAATTAGTCATCATCATTTACAAATATATATTGTTGTGTATAAGTAATTTGATGTTCTTATCCATCAATTGAAAAATACTTTATAATAGATTTCGCGAAAAGCAATTGTTTTGAAAAATGTGTGGTTAAACAGTGAAAAACCAAAAACTATGGATATATTTGTAAAATTGTTTTACTGAAAGAACGTGTAGTTGAAAATGGATTTTAAAAAAAATGAACTCTAACCAAGGACTATGTCAATTAGTGAATTGCACTATTAGTCCCTAGCCTTGAGGAACAAGTTAGTTCTTATCCTTCCGATATAATTATATAATTAGTCATCGGCGTAAAAACCTCGAAGTTTATGTTAAATCATCACATATTATCATGTCTTAACTTTATGAAATTACATATTTTACCTCAACTTGGACATGCTTTTATTAGGGCCATGCATGTGACGATTAATGAAGATTTAATGGAACGACAAGAAATTGTGGATGGCTAACTTGTTCCTCTTCAAAAGTCGAGAACCAACTTGATACTCCGCAACAGTACACGGGCTAACATTACAATTTTTCCTCAAGTCAGTAGTGTTTTTTGCTTCTCATGTAAAATACTTTTGAAAGTTGCTGAATTATGATATATACTTCTAGATATTTTCTATCAATAATAATGAGAATCATTTAAATATATATAATCACATTCCTTTTTCATAATTTACTATTATTTTTTGTATGAATAAGAATATCTGGTCCTGAATAAAGATTTGCACTGGAAGAGACAATGCACAAAAAATTAGATCTAATAAAAACAAACCTTAAAAAAGGACAAAATTATTAATTAAAATATAAAAATCACAACAAAGAACATACATTTCACTTTCTTAGGGTTCTAAAAATTCTTTATTTATTATCCAAATTCATATTTTGTGCAGTCACCTTCCTCCATAGCCAGCATTTCTAAACAATTCTTGCTTTATATCTTCACAACTCATGACTGAACGATGCTCGATTGCCTGAAAATTTAAAACGAAAAAAAAAAAAAAAAAAATTTAGTTTCGCAGTTTCGAATTTTAAAGTACACTAGTTACTAGTTAGTATGTGAAAATCAATAAGATGAATTAATTATTAACCTCATAACAGGAAGCTTGCAATGAGAAATCATTGAAACAGCTGATGACACATTGTTGAATATCGAGGCCTAATGCTTCGAGTGTGCTAAGAGTTGATAATAATAATCCCGGCTTTGATGTACAAAATATATCGATACGAGTATCTTGGTCTTTTCTTTCTACATCGAACTGAAGTATCGAAATTAAAATAAATCATTTCACGACAGAGCACTTCAAGAAAAATGAAGGAGTATAAAAAAAAAAAACTAATTAAAATAATACCTTTGAAGGGTTCCTCACTAGTACTTGATCATCACTTGGCTTTATCTCCTTCAAGTTCATCTGATTCATATTCTCATCTATTTCCTCTTCCCTCAGCTTATTGATTTTATCAAGGAGCTCTTTCATGTAATCTATTGTATCGCCAAGAATTGATGTTCTGTCCATCTGCATAATAAAAAATCATATTTATCGCTAAAAAATTGGAATTTATGTAGTCCATCCTAAATTTATAATTTACCTTGCTTATCTTGGGGACAATTGATCGAAGCATGGAAAGACGGTCGTTTAGTCGCTTCCTTCGCCTTCTTTCAGCCATTAGATTCTTGGAGGGCAGGCCATCAGCCTTCTTGGACTTGTTCTTTCTCTCCATAGAAAAACCTACATTTGAGACGTCAATATCTTTCGGAGCTTCCGAGGTTTCAACCTTAAAGCTGCTAATTTCGTGTTCGAAACCATTTAGGCCGGCATTGTCAAGAAAGCCAAAATCTTCATTTCCAAGATTTGCAGTGTAATCTTCTTGAATTGGCATTGAATTTTCATTCTGATAATTGTATGAAGAACTAAATTGTGGGACTGTAAAATTATCAAGAAATGTTTGGGGTTCATAAAAGGGATATCGATGGTTAAATTGTTCTAAAACTGAAGGATTTGACATTTCAAAATCTGGGGTTTGATGATCAGAAGATGTATAGCTCCAAACATTTGGTAAAACTTCATTAAGTTCATTAGGAAAAGTGGCCCAACCTTCTATTCTTGGAGCCATTAACTCTTCAAGAATACTGAACTCCATCTCTCTCTCTCTCTCTCTCTCTCTCTCTCAAATGTCGAAGAAGTGCTAGAAAATGGAGGTAGATTTAGTATATATAGTGTTGTTGAGAGTCGGATATATAACGTCGTATCTTCTGATTTAAAATTTTAAATTTCTATACAAATTGTATTTATTTTCAATCAAAAGTTTGGCAGGTGTGCGATTTCAATAAATAGCTGTAATCGAACTTAGTTTTCAACATGTTTACTCACACGCTACTTGGATTTATATATATATATATATAACTCTGATCCGTACAATATTTATAAATGAAAAGCAATGAGACTAAACTCTGAGCTGTGGGAGAGAAAGAGAGAGACTTATTTATGACTTATGAGTAGATTAATGAATGATTATGTT
>CAIGRR010087031.1:0-10155 GCA_903798365.1 Fraxinus sp. 1973-6204 | reverse complement strand
CCTGTTTGTTAAGCTTAAAAATGGGGAAATATGATAAATACCTTATTCTCTGTTTTGTTCGCATAAAAATTAGATTCTTAGAATATTTTGGAAAAGATTGTTAAATATGTTACTCATATAAATAATCGTAAGTAAAAATGTCCACGTCGTTGACGGATAGGCTGACACCTCACGAACCAATATGGGCGACCCTGTTGCATATTGGGACGAACCCTCTCCCAGGGAACAAAGCGAACCGATTCCCTTTGTAGTAGAGGCCCGCACGCCCTTGATTCTGTCAATGCGAGTGGCCCGGACCCTGGTATCATCTTGTGGTGAAATGATTGACAAGACAAACACTGCCAACGTCGCCTCTGCACACCTATATTGTCAAATCTCAGAGATAGGGTTTAAAAGATATGGAGATCCTAGCATTTAAAGTTATTGACTGACTGATTGATGTTAATAAGGGTCAATGGATCCGGCAGGACCATGTGCGACGTGCCCCATTATCCAACGAACCTCGTTTACCTTACTTTAAGTATAAAAGGCCACACTTAACACCATTCAAAGGTAATTGAAGTTTACACATTCAAAGAAAACCTTCTCTCTCTTGTTAATTAATACTCACTCCTTAAACCGACCCCCTTTTTATTAACGAAATAAGGACATTGCAACTCGATTAACACTTGGAATCATCCCCTTCATTAATTTATCTGCAAAATTGGTGAGTTGATCTGAATAATACATTGTGATTCGGCTTACGGGGACGCTAGTTTCTACTTATCTGTTGGCCCCGTCAATGGTCCATTTTTTGGGGTCAACAAAATATTGTTGAGATTTTGATAAAATTTGTGAATTTCAAGAATTGTGTGATTACAAATAAGTTTAAAAATTGAATTTTAAAAAATAAGGATCAAAAGTCAAAACAAAGGTTTAATAGAAAATTGAAAATGTTAAAAATAGGGTAATATAAAAAAGAATGGGAGAAATACAGCTTTGCTTACGCATACTCTGCCAAAATTGGATATCTTGGGACTCACATCAATAATTATCTAGACTTTAGAAGCTTTACGAGTTCGCATATATGTAATAGGGAAATGCTTCTTGGCCCGGCTTAAAGCCAGGGCTAACAACAGGGGCACCACTATTGGAGGGGAGGGGGGGCTGGGGCAAGCCCCTATTGTTTATTTCGAATTCTTTTTCAATTTTAGTCCAATTAAACTATGTTTTCATGTAAATCCTTATAAATAAAGGATTATTTCATTGTTTTTTTTTTTTTTTTTTCATTTTACATTAATAAAATTCTTGAGTTTAGTTTTTCATAATTTGGTGGATTTCAAAATTTGCGTTCTTAAGGGTTTCGTTTGAATTCCTTGTTTCGCGCTGCGACAAATGGTATCAGAGTCGGCTTTCCCTTCTTTATATCTTTGATTCATAAGTATAAGTGATGTACCAATTATTAGGGCAGATTTGGACGCAACAAATCGACGATTTGACACTCTTACTACTCATATCAAAGAGATTCATCAGCTGTTTACGTGGACCGTTGGAAACAATGGGCAGAATAAACAGCAAGCAAACAATAATGAATAAATCGTTAAGCCTGTAGTTCGAGGAAGAAATAATATAAGACGTGCTATATAAGAAAGCAAATCGAAGTCAGAGGATGAGTTCAAAGCACAGCTGCCTAATCATCAAAATTGAAATACCTTTGATGAATATCGGATTAAAGCAGATATTCTCCCGTTCTTTGGTAACCTAAAGATCGAAGACTTTTTGGATTGGTTGATAGAGGTCGAATGGTTTTTCAAAATTATGGATATGTCGGATGACAAGATGATTAAGATGGTGGCGTTCCATTTGAAATCGACAGTGGCATTATGGTGGGATCAATTACAAAATAATCAGGTAAATAGTCAAATTCAGACTTGGAGAAAGATAAAGCAGTGTATGAGGTCTTGGTTTCTACCTACAGATTACGAACATATTTTGTATCGTATGTACCTAAGATGCATGCATGGAAGTCGCATAGTATCGGACTATACCAATGAATTTATGCGGTTGGCAGAGTGGAGCTATCTGTCAGAATCCAAAAATCAGAGTGTAGCCAAGTATACCACTAGTTTGAAGGTGTCTATTCAAGATAGAATTGGGCTGCAAAGTATTTGGATGTTGCAAGAGGCCATTAACAGGCGACGAAGACTGAGATAATGGAATCAGGTAAGAAGGCGACCACTTATAGGAGAGTTCCCCACTTGTGAAACATCATCGTCGATTCCTTTGGACAAAGGGAAGGCCCCACTACAAACCCTAACCAACTCTAACAGTAGCAATGCTGACAATAGTGTTCAGTTTGGAAACAGATGTCAAACCTGAAGCACACATCAGAATGAAACTCCATATGCTTACTTTGGTATTGCGACGGATCCTTTTATCTCCAAATGAGGAGGGGCAGTGTCATTGCATTTTTCGATCTCTTTGTTCTATCAAAGCTAAGGTGTGTGAAGTGATTGTGGACAAGGGGAGCTGTGAGAATTTTGTATCGAAAAAGTTGGTGAATTTGTTGAAGTTACACTTGTTCCCTTGGTAGGGTGAAGACATGTCCTTTTGTTCAGGTTGATGAAACTTGCAAAGGACTTGTTCCATTAGTAAGCATTACAAGGATGGGATTATGTGTGATGTCATAGACATGGATGCTTGCCTTATCCTACTGGGTCATCCATGACAGTTTGATGTGGATTTAACTCTCAAAGGATGTGATAATATGATATTTTTTTCTTGGGACAGTCATAAGATCTATATGGTTCCTCTCAAACAATCGGATAAGTCAACCCAACAACAAATAGGAATTTTCCTTACCTTTACAATTAATGAGAAGGAGATTGTAGATTCTGTAAGGGAGTCTAATTGCTTTTTATCCAGTTGTGGTTAAGGGGGTTTTTTTATTGCAAATAATGAAAAAGAGAGTGTTCCACCTCGGATGTAAAAAATATTAAAATAGTTTGAATTGCCGAATGAGTTACCACCTATGACTAATATTCAGCACCAGATTGATACTAGCCTTCCAAATTTGCCTCATTATGGAATAATTTCGAAGGAAAATGAGATTCTGAATTAGCAAATTGAAGGGTTGTTAAGGAAAGGACTCATAAGAGAGAGTATGACATATCCTATTAGTGCTAAAGAAGGATCAAAAGTAGCTTATGTATGTTGACAATCGTGTCATAACAAGAAAACAACGAAGTACAAGTTTCATATTCTACGGTCGGAGGACATGTTAGATACACGTGGAGGTTCTGAGGTCTTTTCAAAAATAGGCCTTAGCAGTGGCTACCACCATATCTGTATCAAACCTGGGGATGAATGGAAAAATGCCTTCAAGAGTAAGGATGGACTTTATAAAAGGTTGGTGATGCCATTCAGACTTTCAAACGCCCCGAGTACCTTCATGAGATTGATGAACCACATTTTTCGTCCTTTCATTGGGTCTTTTGTTGTGGTTTATTTTGATGACATACTTATTTACAGCACGTCCAGAAAAGATCATTTGCTTCAATTAAGGCAAGTTCAAGATGTTTTGAAGGAGAAACAGTTGTATATCAACATGAAGAAGTGCACTTTACGTATACATGGACTGTTGTTCCTAGGCTTTGTGGTTGATGAAGAGGGTCTCCAGGTGAATGAAGAGAAGACAAGATCAATCCGAGATTGACCAACACCAAAATCAGTTTCTGAAGTAAGGAGTTTACATGGTTTGAAAAATTTCTATAGGCGATTTATCAGGAATTTTAGCACTATTGTGACACCACTCGCAGAATATTTGAAGAATGGGAGATATAGTTGGGGAGAGGAGCAAAATAAGAGTTTCGCCTTCATCAAGGAAAAGTTGTGTACAGCTCCAGTATTAGCCTTGCCAAGTTTCTAGAAGATCTTTGAAGTAGAGTGTGATACTTGTGGCGTAGGTGTTGGGGCTGTCATTTCCTAGGAGAAGTGACACGTAGCTTTCTATTCAGAAAAGTTTAGTGATGCTAGGTAAAGGTGGAGTACTTATGAGAAAGAATTCTAAGCAGTGGTGAAAGCTTTGAAACAATGGGAAAACTACCTCATACAAAATGAGTTTGTGTTATTCACTTATCACCAAGCCCTGAAGTTTATTAATAATAAAAAACATATCAACATAATGCATGCTCCGTGGGTTACTTTCCTTCAGAAATTTTCTTTTGTGATTAAACATAAATCTGGAAGTTCAAATAGAGTTGCCGATGCTCTTAACCAGAGAGCCTCGTTGCTAGTCACACTGACACGAGAAATTGTTGGATTTCAGTGCCTGAAGGAATTGTGTGCAAATGATCCTGACTTTAAGGATATTTGGAGCAAATGTGTAAATCGTAAAGCAGTGACAGATTCCTATATTAGTGATGGATATTTGTTCAAGGGCAGCGAGCTTTGCATTTCTGTTTCATCTCTGCGTGAAAAGTTGATTCGAGGTCTGCATGGTGAAAGTCTAAGTGGACACTTGGGGTGATAAGACAAATGCATTATTGTCTACAGTTGAAGTGAGATGTTGGAGTTATAGTCAGAAATTTTTTATACTTATCAGATATCAAAATGTCAAGTGCAGAATATCGGGTTGTACATGCACTTCCCGTCCCTCAATGCATATGGCAAGATCTTGCTATGGATTTCGTTTTGGGATTACCTCGTACTCAACGAGGTATATATTCTATTTTTGTGGTGGTGACAGGTTCTCCAAGATGGCTCACTTTATAACTTATCGAAAGACCTTAGATGTATCAAATATTGCCAAACTGTTTTTTACGGATGTTGTTTGATTGCATGGAGTTCCAAAATCTATCACATCAAATCTGGATATAAAGTTTGTGGGACACTTTTGGATTACAATGTGGAAGTTGTATGAGACGAGTTGGAATCGAAGTAGCACTGTCCATCCCTAGACTAATGGGCATATCAAAGTCACTAACTATACCCTTGAAAATATAGTTCGAAGTGTTTGTGGAGATAATTCCAAATAGTGGGATATTGCACTACCTCAGGTCGAGTTTGTATGCAACAGCACAGTTCATAGTGCTACATGCGGGTCCCCATTTCCTATTTGCTATTGTGGATTTGGTGAAGTTGCCCATGGGCAATAGTAAAAGTGTTGTTGTAGAACATCTGTCAGAAGATGTGCTAGCAATTCGTGATGAAGTAAAATAGAAGTTGGAGAAGACTAATGTAAAGTATAATGCAGCAACAGATCACATAGACGGGATATACAATTTCAGGAATGAAACTCAGTGATGGTGTTTTTAAGAAATGAAAGATTTTTCGTTGGTACCTACAACTAGTTATGTCAAACGGGCCGACGTCGTTAAAATACGAGCAACGAGCCGCTCGCGAGCTAGGCGAGGCGAGCCGAGTCGAACTCGCGAGCGGCTCGTGGGCTCGTGAAAAATAAAAAAAACGTGAAAAAGTATTTAAAAAAATGAAAAAAGCTCGTGGCTCGCGGCTCGGCTCGTGGCTCGGCTCGTGAGCTCACGAGCTCTTGGGCCGAGTCGAGCTCCCCCCGAGCTCAAGAGCCATGAGCCTGCTCGGTTCATGAGCTCGTGGTTTAAAGGGCCGAGCCGGCTCGGCTCGGCCCGGCCCATTGACATCTCTACCTACAACAAGTTGAAACCAAGAAAGTATGGACCTTTCAAAATGCTTAAGTGGATTGACAACAATGCCTACAATATTGATTTACCAACTTCTATGGGTATTTCTCGAACGTTCAATGTGACGACTTATATGAGTCCCATAAAGATGACGGACCTTGATATCCAAATTATAACTTAGGGTCGAGTTCTTCGGAGGTGGAAGGGAATGATGTAGAATATATTGTTGAATGGATGAAAGAAGAATTGGATCAAAATGGGGGAAAAAGTAGTAGTGAAGAGAGAACATTCGAATTCTGGTTTGGATCCATAATACCATTTTGAAAAGATGACGACGATACGAGTAAAACTCATAGTTATGACATGACCTATAGGGATGGCAACGGGGCAGGTATGGGACATGTCGCTCGTTCCCACTCCCATCTTGTTGGGTATTTTTGTTACCTTGCCACATCCCCATAATCGATTAAAGTAGGAGGGGGGGGGATCAAGGCGGGGCAAGTCTCTTGCCCCATTTATCGCCCCATTTATTTTTTGTTTTTATTTTTATGTCTTTAATTAGTAAATATTATTACTTTTTTACTAATTTGTTAAAAACAACTTATGTTCTCTTTGAAAATGATGATAAATTTATTATTTTTGTTCGATAAAAAANACCTTGCCACATCCCCATAATCGATTAAAGTAGGAGGGGGGGGGATCAAGGCGGGGCAAGTCTCTTGCCCCATTTATCGCCCCATTTATTTTTTGTTTTTATTTTTATGTCTTTAATTAGTAAATATTATTACTTTTTTACTAATTTGTTAAAAATAACTTATGTTCTTTTTAAAAATGATGACAAATTTATTATTTTTTTTCGATAAAAAACTTAAATTTGAAATTAACTTTAAATGGGGCGGGTAGCGGGGCGGGGACTATATTTCCCATACCCGCCCCCATACCCATTTCGGGGTAATTACTCTCGCCCTATCCCCGCCCTGTTTACTCGGTTAGGCGGGTAATCCCCACCCCATTCGGGGCGGGGACCCACGGGTATCGGGTTGAATGGATTTTTTTGCCATCCGTAATGACCTACAATGAGTTGCGGCCATCCGAGTTCGTTTAAAACTCGAAAACTGTTTTTTAAAGTTGTAGCACTATTTTTGTCATTTAGTTTATTTCGAATTCTTTTTTAATTTTAGTTTTATTAAACTATGTTTTATTGTAAACCCTTATACATAAAGGGTTATCTCATTATTTTTTATTATCTTACATTAATAAAATTCGTCAGTTTAATTTTTCATAATTTGGTGGCTTCCAAAATTTCGTATTCTTAAAGTTTTCGCTTAAATTCTTTATTTCACGCTAGGTCGGGGGAATGGAGATGGTAATAGGATATGCTATTTGTTGGGATTCATTCGCCTCATTCCTTGCTTAAGACGGGGTAAGTCCTGGTTCGGGACATGATGGGGCCCTCACCCTATTTAATATTTTTTATATATTTTATTTTTTCTCTTTAAAATCTGCATTTTCTTTTCAAATATTACTATACGACGTGGCCCACTCCTAACCCAGGTTATGACATTTTGTTGCATTGAACTCGCCCCGCAAACCTGACGGAAAGAATTCCAACCTTGTTCTGGTCGGGTCCTACTAATCTTGTGTCGGTCGAATTTTTTTCCTTTCCCAGAGATGAAATTTTGAGATAAATAATTGCCCATATTTAAATTTCCATCACTGAAATTCCAAATTCAAGAAAAAAAAAAAAGGGAAAATTATAACACCCAAGAAAATAAAGAATTAGTGTGTATCTAGGGAGATTATTTTGAAGGAAAAAATGATTATTTTTACAATCAGTTTTTAAATTATTTTGAGAGAATATATTGTTGAAAATGAATTTGAAAAAAAATAATTTTCAAATAAATTAAGCCAAACAAACACTATTTAATTAAAATAGAGATAACACCGACAAAAAGAGAGATGCACCGACTCGTGATGTATTTTTATGCAGTATATTAGATTAGTTAAAAAATTAAAAGTCTAAACGTAGTTTTTATTTTTTTAATAAATAAAAAACCATATAGGGCTTAATTTTCCCTTCAAACTCAATGAGTAAATAAGTAATTTTTGTTTGTCATGAAATTTGAAAATATGCAAATTCTTATTGTGAATTAACTACATCTTTTGTTAAAATAAGTAATTATTTTTTACTTATAAATAAGAAGAAATACAACCGATTCAAATATGATTGAAAACAATTCCATAAAGTTAGTGGTGTCTATTTTAAATTTTTGACTTTTAGTCGATTGGAGATTAATCTATTCGAACTCTCTATCAAATATTTTCTTTATAAATTACTCTATTATATCGCACATTTATAATAAGATGGTCCCGTACAATGCCATGACTCAAATGCCACTTGATGCATATATGGTCCCGTATGCCACCCCTAGGCCGCAACTTCTATCGAACCTCGTCATTATCGCTATCGAAAGTTTAAAGAAACTTTAAATGATTCATTTAAATTGATTAATTGTTTAGTCAAATTTCAAGTAATTATTGATATTGGGAGCAAAAGTTGAAATATGCACATCATATTTAAAATTTTCGAATTCATTTAATTCTATCATGTAACTTGGTTTAACCCAAAATTGAAATATCTAGAAGACTTTTGTCTAAGCTAAGCATTTGCCAAACCAAGCTCTAAAATAATATTTTGCAAAACCAGCCAGGGAGAGCGGGGTGCTTGCTATGAGGGCTGTGGGGTTGAAAAGAATAAATTAAGTGTTAATATTGGGGTATTAAGCGAGAACCTAGCGTGATGGGGAGGTGATGGATGGTCTATATGAGGCAAAGGTGAGGAAGTTGTGGCGAGGTCAAGGGTGGAGGTGGTAGAGGCCGACATTGAGAGACGAAGGTACATTAGGGTATTAGGCCGAGAATCCAGAATGGAGGGAGAGGTGGTTGATGTTTTCTATATGAGACAAGGGTGAGGTATTTGTGGTAAGGTTAAGGGGTGGTAGAGGCGGACACTGAGAGACGAGGATGAAAGTTTCTAATTCGGATCTCTTAAATTTAATTATACAATAATTATAAAAAAAAATCCATAATATTGCCTAGTTTTATCTACAATTACGTACCAAACATATTGCACATTTCGTATTCAAATTGGAGAGAATAAAACTAACAAATTCAATTTATCAAGATTATTTTAAACCTTCTTCAATCTTATTCAAACAACAATGAAATATACTATTCACATGTTTGACTAAGCTTAAAAATTACTCTCGAGTAATAAGCAAGTAAAAATTGAATAAATATTTTTTTTTATCAAAATTCAAAATAAGCTACTTATTTAGAAAGTAACAATGACATCAACCACACTTTATAAATTTTGCCATATTTAAAAACAAAAATTAATATGCACTTGACTACTTGAGTCATGGTAAAATTCCGGCTTCTCCACCTTGAGAGGGCCACGTTACGCGCCGGGCAAAGAGGCGTGCTCATTGCATTATTACTGCCATTATACATCTTTATTTTGAGTTCCTTTGTACACATTATTTTTCACGTTTAACAGATATTGCATTCATTGAAAATCTACGTAACAAGGTAAAAATCTGTCACACTAACCTTACCACCACGTGATATGAGATGTGTCGAGGATCAACTTTGACCTCCACGTCAAACATTCCTCGTCACGAAATCAAAACCTTATGTCATCTCAGAGGCCAATACTTCAAGCCAACCCAGGCCTAGGGGACCAACCATAAACTCTCTCTTCGGCCAATACTTCAAGCCAACTCAGGCCTAGGGGACCAAACATAAACTCTCTCTTCGTGTATTCATTCCCTTGTCATCTTTGCATCAAGAACCCAAAAGTTTGTTGAGAAAACTCCCTAAAAACGTTTTTATTTGCGATAATCCTCTCTATCTATTGAAAATCACATAAAACTACCCTATTTGAAACATTTTGTGCGAAAAACCTTCATATCTTCAACATCCGTCATATTTCCGTTAGAAATAGTAAAAATTGCCAAAATTAAAAAGGAAAATATTGCAATTTCAGTACCCAGACTTTTATTTTTTTACAAATTAAATCCAAATATTTTATATGTGTCACCCATAATTTCAAATCTTTAAAACTTTATTTTTCACCCTACTCCATTCTACCTCACTTCATCTTCTTCCCCAACCCCAAAAATAATTGTTATTTAATTTTTCACATAAAAATCAATTAATTTAAAATAATTAATCAAAGATAAAAAGAAAAAAAAAAAAAAAAAACTTCTTCTTTGCACCCCACGCCCAACCCCACGCACCCCATCACTAACAGAGGCGATGAAGAAGAAGAGAAAGACACGAAAGACGAGCCAAAAGAGGGAGCTGTAGAGTTTGGTATACGTAGACCTTGAGGTCGGTCGGCCGGCTGGATCTAACAAGCCAAACCCACCAATATTTGTCACTCGAGGTAACCTTAACACGCTGCGCAGCCACGTCACATGTTAGATATTTATACTATAAATATAATATGTGAAAG